>CALSBZ010045424.1:13670-24598 GCA_943591055.1 Gobionotothen gibberifrons | reverse complement strand
GTGTGTGTGTGTGTGTGTGTGTGTGTGTGTGTGTGTGTGTGTGTATTCATAGGGAGGGATGGTTATCGGCTCGTGTAATCCCACTCAACAGGAAACATACACTCCTGGGATGGGACATTTTGTCTGGTGTGTGTGTCTCTGTGTGTGTTGGTGTGTGTTAGTAGGTGAGTATCTCTGGGACACAGAGGGTACTTGTTCCCTGAGTGGAGAAGAAAATCAGCACAGCAAAACACTAAAGGTTAGGTTTCACAGGACACGTACAAAGCTTTTGGCCCCAGTTTTGATTAAAGCTGTTGTGAAGGTTTCTGCATCATGTGTCTTTCTATTGTAATTACAATCTGTGTAGTTATTTCCTACAAGCCCTTTTTCACATTGGCAACAATGAAGTGTTTTAAACCTTGAATATGAGCTGGACTGACTCAGTTTTGAGCTCATCTGTAATTTAGAAAATGAAAATTGCTTTATGATTTGCATACAGGAGACAAAGCATGATCATACTGTTTGATTATTTTTCCTTTTACAATATTAATGTTTTTTAATGGAGTACACCAGCAATAATACATCATTTTGTTATTTAGATCCTTGAAATGCACCATGTTTTCACCTTTTGAATTTCTGCCAAACGCAGATGCAAGACCTGCAAGACCGAAGCCATGGAGTCAACATGTAGGAAAACAACTCATACCCTCCAAAAAATACATAAGCAATAGCTCTCGACAGGCCGTGGTATGCTCATTATATCACAGCTAAGAGGCGTGGTTCGGCCCGACGCGAAGCGGAGGGTCGACAACCCCCTTATCTGTGATATTCGGCTTCCAGTAGCTGTGGAGAGAGCTTTTGCACCTGTGGCCACTAACGGTCATAATTTCTCTGCTTTGTTTCAAGACCCGCATCAGAAAGCTTTTGAATGGTGGTACTTTTCCAGTTGGTCTACCTGCTCTTCACGTAGCTCTGCATGTCGTCGTTTAGGTGCTTTTTTTTCTGGAGATAGGCACTCCTCAATCCACTGTTTCCATCTTATGCTTTGTAAGTTTGTTTCGTAACGGAAGAAATGTAAATATATTTATAAAACAGACAAGTCAAATCAAGCAATCTGATTGGTCGATAGCGTTTTTGCGGACCTTTCTGATTACAGATTTGAAAACATCGTTGCTTGCTTTAAAAGTAGCACCATTCATTATGTCAAACCTTGGAAAGTATCTAGATATCCCTGCCCTAATGCCAAAGGAACTGCACACTGAATATGTTTTGCCGTTTGATGTCTATGTCTGGACCGCTGCGTAAAAAAGAGGGTTTCTGCCCAGTTACTTCTCCGCTGTTTTCTTGTCCCAACTCAACTGTATACAGTTTTTCCAACAAGTACTCCAACTCAAACGACCAAATAGGCCAATTGTTCGGGCCCTTATTACGACCAAATATGTTGTTTGTTCAAACGCTTAATACGTCCTATAATTACGTTTTAAAGTATTCGCCCTCTAGTGCTCCCGTTGAATGCGAACTTTACAGATGGTCGTTTATTCACAAATAACCCTCTCTGTAAAATCATAAATTGTAGGATAGTTTGGCCATTAAAACGCTTTTTGATTAGATTTCTAGCGAGAAGTGTATATTGTACTTTTAGAATCCACGTCCAGTCGATATGTAGGATCTATAGTTTGATAGATATTACGAAGATGATTTGAGGAAGGCGGCAGCCTCCATGTAAAGTTACGGGTTGAAAACAGAAGACCTTTTGACAAACTGTAAGAAATGCCGCCAAAACTGAATATGTGACGTGGATCATAAATATATTAGCAATTAAACAACATCTTCAATTTCTCTTCACACAATACGTCTCCTTGCAGTATCAACACTAATTCAGCTGACTTTTATATTTGATCCAATTGGTAGATAGGTTATATTTACACCATAACGGTGCACAGCTGATATAAAAAGACTTGTAGTTTTTAAAGATATTACTGATTTTCTTTGAATATAAGAATGTAAATACTGAGTCTGAAATAATATAGCAATATGCTGTACAATTATGTGAAAACATGAATAAAACTACACATCTTCAGATGTTGTACATACATAAGTGTCCTACACTAATAATACAAAGTTATTATGGCTGTGTGTACCTTGTGTGCACTGCCTAGTGGTTAAAGCACGTTATTGAATTATTGTTTGTATGTGTTATATTTGATGAAAAAAATATTAAGAGTACATACCTTCATAGGGGGAAAGTAGAAGGTCAATGATAGAAATATAGAATATACAAAATCAAGAAGATACTATAAGTGATCTCTCCAATAAAACAGTTTAGTGCAGGATGTACAAAGATATTAATAGGAGGAGGTGCAAAACAGAAAAACGAATTAACTTTTATTCAAACATTAAATAATACTTTAGATTAAGGTCTTCTTTTAAATAAGAAAAAAGCTTTGGGGGTATCAACAGATAAATATTAAGCCTGACAAAGCACTTAACATCTAATATATTGCTTTCCTGCAATGTTAACTATGTTGAAGCACTTATTTTAACTGCTATTATACATATGAATTATACTCTTATGTATGTAGATAGTATAAGAAATGTGCAGAATATGACAGTTTAATGGTGGAGGTATACACACATATTGATAGATGTCTTGTAATGCACTGTTGAGGAACCTGCGACCCAAATTTGTCATGCATTGCATAACTACACCATAGTTGTGTATTATGATATGTCAATAAACCCTAGAAAATCTTGAAATCTTGAAAGGGATGTGTAAAATAGCCATTATACAGTCTTTAATTAACTATTAGTAGAGAATAACGAGTAATGAATATACTTTATTACTCGTTTCCATTCATGTCAATTGCAGATAAATGTTTAGTCTTCTCAAGCACCAACAATCAAATATCTCTCCTGATTGTTGGCACTTGACAATCACCTTCCCTGAATTTTACTCAGGTGTAACTAAAGTCTGATTTAAGGGTTGTTTATATTTCACATCATTAATCAGAATCCTCAAAGTAACTCAAATAAATGTAGTGGAGTTAAAATACCAGGTTAACCTCAAGGATACAAGGATAATTGTGTGATATTGGAGAGTAAATAACAGTGTGTTATTTAGAAAAGAATAACAAATTAGAAGGAAAAAAAGATTTAAAAAAATACAGATTTCAGTATTTTGAGGCTCTGAGCCCCATTTCCTTTCCTCACAGATAACAAAAAAAGTCCGACATTATACGATTTAAAATAAAAACAATAATCGTGGCTTGATATTGAGTAAGAAGATGTTTTTATGAACCCCACAGCTTCCGGGCCTTCCAAGACCCGAACGGAGAAAAAGACGTGCTGCAGGCACGAAACATACTACCAATAGAAATGCATTGCTTTCTCTCCTTCATTGTTCTTTACTGGGCCTATAACCCCTGCCCATCCACTCATCTTTTTCCCTAACCCATTTTAGAATTGACCTGGTCTAAACAACAGAGAAATACATACCGACACACAGAACAGAGAGCCTGTGTGCATGCAAGCACCATTAGGATACAGGTTCATCAGTCTTTGTTAGCAGACTTCTGGTAGCATTTGTGTCTCTAATTAGATGTGCGTGGTTTCGGAGCTTGTTTGGAGCAGATAACACATTTGCTGATTATTGAGCTGGGGATCCGTGATTGGATAAGTTGACAGCATGGTAATGTGTGATCATTTTATTAGCCAGCTAGTTAACCAGCTGGTCTGTTACTCAGTCAGTCATTTAGTCCAAGATCCGGTTAGCGTGTCAATGAAACAGCCAATCAACCAGTCACTCTTCATTAATTCTGCTCCACTCAGAGGTTTACTCAAACAAACTGCCCTTTGTGTTTCAGATGTATGTTGAATGTGTGCCAGTTGCCTAAAGATACAAAAAAAAAAATCAATGGGGGCCATCTTAATTGAGTTTCATTTAATGACGCAAGCAGAACCAAACATACAAATTATAATCTTTAACATTTGAAATATATACAAACCTTTTATTTGCCAGATTTGGTCAATACCAAAGCCATTCACATAAAGCGGAAGGCAACATGCACAATCTATGGTCTCAGACTTTATTGTTGACTGTCTCCTTTAGTGATCTTTACTAAAACACTGTGGTGTGATGAATCATTGCCTTAAAGTTTTGCAAAAAGTACTCTTCTTCTGTTGCCTTCTTTTACTAACCTTATTAAGTATTATTTTGTCACTGCATTCCACTTGTTGCAGAGCAATAAAGTCTAGATCAGGTCACATTATAAGGCTGCAGATATCAAGTTGAATAACTATCGGTTGAAAATCAAAGAACAGTAGTGGCGGATATGCAGTGTTTTAGCTGCTGTGTATTGGCAGAGACAGTTCGGTAACTTTTCCATTTGGGCACAACTGCTGTATGAAACTTGTTTAATTACAATGATGAACATCCAAATGCTTACTTTCTTCATTGAGCTGCCAGTTTAAGTTGGCATAAGTGTCCTATGCTGTTTTGTGTGCTGACTTTAAATGGAGCGGAAACCACGCCCAACCGACCAAACCGCATATTATATTCATTTAGCATGACTAATGGTACCCAACAGGCACCTGTAATATTCCTTACATGTAATCCAAATCTATTGTAAAAACAAAACAATATTCAAATGAAAACGTTATAACTGAAAATGACCTTTTAGCTATTTTAATTGCTCCTTATTATTTAGAGTATGAATTATCTAACAATGAAACTGCAAAACAAAGACAAATTAAATACTGTATTCTTCCCCTGCCTGCTCAAGTCCAATAAAAAATATACAACAGACGAGTTTAGTGTGCTTTAAATGAAATGAAATATCACTATTTGTAGTTTTTAAACAGTAAAAGCAACACTAATGTACAGTATAGGGTGACCTTGATAAAACATATTCTATATGAGCAATGCTGAACCATAATAGACATAATTGATGACACCAGAGGTGAAAATGAGACAGCCCTCTCTTTCCTCCAGGCCTGGGAACATCAGTGTTTAACATTAAAATCCTACAAAAACCTTAAACCCTCCCTTCATGCTTCTCTTAGCCCTCCCCCTCCTTTCCTTGCCCTTCTAAATCCATCCTAGTCTCCTCTGCTATTTCTGGGCCAATTAAAGCTGTTCCTCTGCCCGTTTTTCAGATGGCCGAATGGAGTGAAAGGCCTTCAATCCCAGAGAGAGGAGGGTACGGATAAATTCATAGCAGGTCATCGACAAAAAGAGGGGGAGAGGTGTGAGGTACACTGTCTTGAGAGAAGCATGTTGAAAAAGAGAAGCAGACAAATGGAAAATACCCAGACCACCTATACAGTACCTCCTCTGACCAGACAACTCTGGATGTATTACTTTAATAACAGAAACTGTTCAGAAGTTTTGAAAATTCACACTGTTAATACAATGATAGACAAACATGCTAATGTTTATAGAAATACTATAATACTATCTACAAATACTGTATATGGGCTTTGTAAGAGATTAAACTGTGCGAAAACCTCAAGTGAAAAATAATAATTTATACAGTTATTTAAAGGAGCAGTAGGTAAGTTTGAGAAACCAGCTCGAGTGCACAAAAATTCCAAAGTACACAACCGAAAAGAATCCGCCCCTTCCCTCAGACTTCCTACAGAGCACCTCCTCCAACACACATGAACGTGCACAAGATCATGATAATGAATGTAAAACAAATGTATAACACAGTTATTGTCAGAGCTTATATTTTTGAAGCTAGCATGTTTGTTTTGTTTCAGCTAGAGCAGGCTGCGGTAACGTTAACGTTACATATCAGCTCGGTGTGCTCCGTAAATAGTCGCCATAGTTGAAAAGCAACTCCGATATTGACTCTGGTTTGACTTCTCCTAGTTTCCACTTTCTTTTTCTTCATAATTTGCTCCATTACAGTTTTTCTTTTGCATCGTCTACCGGTCTGCGTCCGAGTGCTGCTGCTCGGCTGCTGCTCCGTGCTGCTGCTCCGTGCTGCTGCTCCCGAGCTGCTGCCGGGAGACGGGAAACACGCCCAATGACGCCACGCGCAGTATTACGGCTTCCACAGATGAAATATTTGTATGGATTTTTTTTCAAAGCACTTAGAATATGCATTGCTATCAGGAGCATTCCATGGAATATAACAAAAAGTGTATCTCGAGCCGGTTTCTCAAACTTACCTACCCCTCCTTTAAATGAATCATGTTTCTGTCGCACATCCCAAAGAGATAGTGCGATCTGGGGTGCTGCAGTCCAACAATCTCTCTGCAAAGGGTGGATACAACTGTATTAGCCACATCATGATGTGAAACAGACTCGGGCATAACTAGGGTTGCAAAATTCTGGGAATTTTCAAAGATGGAAACTTTCCACGGGAATTAACGGGAATTTTCAAAATTGAAGGTTGGCTCTAAGGAACTTAAATATAGTTGGGGAAAGTATATTTTAGCATAATCTTGACTGCAACAAACAGATGCCATTCAAGTACACTTGAATAGAGAACCGCAGTGACGCGTCCTAAAACCCGGAAGTAAATTAGCATTTTTACCACGTCCGGTTCCTTCGATAAAAAGCAATGCAATTTCTCCATAGGATTTTGGAAAATAGCTCCAAATAAGGTATATGTTTGACACAAATTGAAGAGACAGATCACGTTTTGTTCTACGACATGAAATACATCAGCAGTGACCCCGCTGGTGATTTTTGAAGAGTTTACGTGTCTGAAAAACGATGGTTGTTAACAAGTGGCTGAATAGGACTACAGAAGTTGTCCAGGCCGTTTTACGTCATTACACCGAACACGTAAAACACTCCCGCTAAGTTTGTTTGCCCTGTTCTGCTTGAAAGCAAGTACCTGCCTCCTGCAAACTGTTCAAACAAACGCTTCAACTTGTACCATTTAGAATCTGTATGTTTGAATATGGATCTTAAGTTGGCGTGACGTTGAAGCAGCGACCCTGCTGTAGTTAGTTTAAAGCATAACGTTAGCATTTTGCTTCTGGCGACTAGATTTATGATTCGAAAATTATAAAAGTAGGGTAGACATGTGGATATTATCCGGCTGAACAAAACGTGATCCGTCTCTTAAATGTGTGTCAACCACAGACCTTATTTCGAGCTATTTTCCAAAATCCTATGGAGAAATTGCATTGCGTTTTTGACGAAGGAACCGGAAGGAGTTTACTTCTGGGTTTTAGGACCGGTCACTGCGGTTCCCTATATCCATGCTATAGCACACTGCTTACTGCATGGCTATTGAGACCACACAAAGGTTCGCAACAGGCTCACAAATGTGAGAGTGGAAAAACTGGTTGGCATTCGGGCAAACCTAAGGCTCTTTGAGCCTGACACAGAGCCATCCTCAACAAGGCTGGACAGTGACACTGAAGAGGAAGACTCAGAGTTGGATGTTGATGAGGCCCAGGAAGAGCCCGTTGACTGAAAGGGTTTAGCACAAATGCAGAGGATTGCTTGAAGAAAGATTTGCATGTTTAATGGGACTTTGTGGAGGGAGAAGGGCTCTTTTCATTTAACATTTTGAATGGGACTTTTGGATGGGGGTGCATTTTTGTTAATGTTTTAATGAGTGGGGTTGGGGGGGATGAGTAACATTTAACACAACATTCCTGTTTTCGTTCTTCAATGAAATAAATAATTGTTCAATAAAATAATTAAAACTTGTTCTTGTTCTTGTTCTGTTCTACTTCTACTAAAAAAAAATGTTTTAAATAAAATCTGTTGAAATGCCATGTTTTTTTGTTTAATTTTGCATCGAATATTTCCAAAATTCCCCAGCTTAACTTCCCATGGAAACTTTCCGGAAACTTTCCGCAACCCTAGGCATAACACCGTTTTTTAAAAACATTTTGAACTATCTGCACCAAGTCTAAAAATGTATCCCTGGGGTATGCAACTAAATTACACTTGAACCTCAGAATCTGATTGTTCAAAGACATCCACATTTTTCATTTAAGCCAATTGGATCTCGTGTAGATCTCACTGAGAGGAAGTATGTGCAATATAAATACCATTACCATCAAAACAAAACACTCTCTGCTATATAACATGTGCAATGTTATTAATAATGTTCTATAATAACGTGCAATTACGTATCTGCCACTACGCTTTTTGCACTATTCAATACCGCTCGTCACTGTACAGTTTTTTACATAAATTATTTGACCGTCTATGTTACTTGTAGTCAGTTAATTGCTCTGTTTATTGCACTGTTAGTGTATAGTTGTATTATTATGCTGCTGTGTTTATTGTATCTTTGTACTGTAACTCTGGCACAACAATTTCCTTCGGGATAAATAAAGTCCTATCTAATCTTATCTTATCTATCTTATAGCCAAAATGTGTGTTTTATTCTAACCAGACACATCAGCCAGTTTGTTACCAAGAACCATCTGAGAAGCCATGATTGGAAACTCTAAGGAAAAGGGCAGGCAAAATATCTTGCAGGTAATTGGATAAACCATCATTCAATCAAAACCTTACCAAGGCCAGTCTGAAGAGGATCGAAAACATAATTCGTATAAAGAAAAGCCCTCAGGGCCGTTTGCTCTTTTTCAAATGAAGAATCACTCTTTAGATTGAACTGATGTTATTGCAGAATCTAACGAACCCCTGAGGAGCGGCCATTGTTGTTTTGTATACTTCTTCTCTTGAGTATTCATTTTATGAACAAAGGATTTACTGAGACCTCACCTCAGACTTGTCAACGTCAGAAAAAGTTTGTCTGCAAAACTGAACAAATATTAAGTTTAGTGGTGACAATGGTGCCATCTCACAAACACAGGTTCTGAATCAATAACAGAGCTGTCGTTAACCGAACATTTGCTAAGCCTTTAATATGTTTATGTCAGCTGCACAATTATTAGCCTCAGCAAAGTTATTAGATGTCCATGAAAATATCCAGCTCTGGGAGACACTGACTAAAACACTCCCATGTGATGATTCTTTAGCCCCCTTTAATATCTTAGATGGAGATGCAATCGATCCATAATCCCGTTCGGAGTGCTGAGGTGAGGATCTTCCCACAGTGAGACAACGATGTGTTATATAAAGCAGATTAATATCGCTGCCGTATTCAGACTGACTATAATGATTTCTCAACCTCATTTACAAGACACTCTGCTGCACTAAATGTGTTCGGTCTCTACAGTGGATTCAAGTTTGGATGTATCTCTGCTTACAGGGATGCTTGTGAGTGAGTGAAGGCGAGAATGAAGTATGTGTCTGTGTGTGTATGTAAATTCACCATATGAATATGTTCGCGCAAAAACCAAAATGCGTGCTAATTTTAATTCCATGCCTCAGTGGTTATATGTTGTGTTTTTTGCATGCTAGTTCAAGCTGAAGCAAGCATGTGAAAAATCATATTTCACATTGGTGATGTGGCCTCTCCACTCCAATTTCATGCAAATATGCACTTCCTGTTCAGCTCAGTATGTGACCAAATGTGGATACAAACATACAATTCACTGACAGGCAGGCAAAAGCACTTACATGGATTCAAACATATGGCTTTATGCTACATCAGTTTGGACATTTCTAGCTTTACTTGAATGAGGGGCAGTTGTTTATACTAGCTGAACATATATTTAAATGAACTGGGACTAGTCTGGTCTATTAGCGACTTTAACCTTGACAGTAGATATATAGAATATGAGACTAGAGCAGAAAAGGAAAGAGCAAGGATGTGTATAATGAACTGGCCTTGGTGGGTGGAGGACACACACTCAGTTCTATATGTGGGAGTGTTGCTGTGTATGAACACAACACCATGAGCAAATGCGAAGTGTGTACTATATGTGTGTGTTTAGTCAGTGGGTCAATATCAGTGGAGTCAGCCTTATCCCTGTGTAATCCAGCTACTCTGATAATGGTGTTCTCTTATGTGTGTGTATGCATGTGAAAGTGTGTACACATACATGCACTAAGGCAACACACTTTATCCCTGTGTAATCCACTGACCCTGATAAACAGAAAAGGAAAGCGATATCTCAAAAAGGTTTGTGTGAGTTATGAATTCTTTAATTAATTCATGTTTCCCTTCCACTTGCATCTCCCTGTGAATGTGATTGCAATCAAGGACACAGATCGATGGTGAATAAACCGTGGGAAAATCAACATCAATTTGCACTGCACTTTAACAATTAACACATTCATCATCGGCCACAGAGCAATTATATTTGGAGGAAGTGAAGGTCAGACGGCCAATTTTTAAATCTCTGCTCAGGATTGCTTGTGCTCTTGAATCTACGGTTTGATGTTGATTCATGGGTAAAGCAGCAACATATTACTTAAAAAGTGTTGGATGTTACATCACGCCATGCTTGAAATGCACTTCCAAAATTCTAAGGGACAAATAGATTCAATATTGGTTACGATTTTTTTTATTTCCTTAAATAAAAAAAATGCAATTGTTAATCCAATGACCATGTGTCAATTTAGATCATTGTTGCAGAAAGTTGGTGCTCTCTCTTCTGGTTTCCTATTGAGTATGGATGGGGGTTTGGATTGGTCTTTGTTATTGTTATCACTTGTTTGTTGTTGGCTACAATAGCTCATTAGCAGTACACTGGCAAGATTATAATACATTCAATATTCAGCTGCCTGTCTGCCCACCCACTCCCCAGCAGAGATCAGATCCAACCAGTTCTTCAAAACCTCCATTGGCTCTCCATTCATTAAAGAATCATGTTCAAATTTCTCCTCCTCATCTACAAAAGCCCCCCATTAACCTAACCACGCACCTCACTGACCTCCTGCAATGTCACCAGATATGGAAAGAGTACACACATCCTTCCAAGTAGAAGTACAGATACTCGTGTTTAACAATACTCTGGTAAAAGTAGAAGTACAGACCACATTTCTTTACTCAAGTAAAAGTAAAGAAGTATGGGCTTCGAAATGTACTTAAAGGAGCAGTAGGTAAGTTTGAGAAACC
>CALSBZ010045424.1:0-12811 GCA_943591055.1 Gobionotothen gibberifrons | reverse complement strand
TGTGTGTGTGTGTGTGTGTGTGTGTGTGTGTGTGTGTGTGTGTGTGCCGGCCCGGCTAAAATAATTGGTCGTAGTTTTTACAGTATTACGGCTTCCACAGATGAATTTCTTTTTCAAAGCACTTAGAATATGCATTGCTATCAGGATATTAAGAGCATTCCATGGAATATAACAAAAAGTGTATCTCGAGCCGGTTTCTCAAACGTACCTACCCCTCCTTTAAGTAAAAAGTACCCATAGCTACCATCTGTTTTATAGAGTAACTGACCTCAGTTTATATTAATAGAACAATAATGTCATTGTTAGCTAATGAATGTTTCAATGCTGAACAACGGCAACATGACAAAGTTCTCATTGGTCCCTCTTCTTTAGAGAAGACCAGGAAGTGATGGATACACCGATCGTGTTAAAATCAATAGGCACGCAATGACTCTAAATAATAATGATCACGCCACCAAACACACATTAAAACTAAAGTAACGAACCTGTTTTGAAAATGTAAGAAGTAGAAAGTACAGGTATTTGTGTTAAAAATGTAAGAAGTCAAAGTAAAAAGTCTTCAGAAAAATAAGTAGTGGAGTAAAGTACTGATACCAGACAAATGTACTTATCCACAGTAACGAAGTAATGTACTCCATTACTTCCCACCTCTGATCGTCACACTTCTACCTGCAACGACCAATCGGCTGACTCCAACCTCCTCACCTCTCTCACCCAATCAAATCACCTCCCCCTCCCTCTGAAGCTCACTCCAACACCTCAGACATTCCCTTACATTCTTTTTATACAATATTGCAAATGTTCAGTCATCATTAGGACCGTGAACTACTTCTGGGTAACTTTAGTTCACACAACTATCTCTCTCCAGGGAACTGTGGCTTTGCTGTAGTTCTTCCATTGTGAAGTACCTGGCAGCTTGGAAGATTCTTCTTCAACACTGCCTTCTCTCCGGGTTGTGTCTCCTCCCATGCCATCCGGCTGTCTGCCTGTTTCCGTCTGTACCCCTTGGATGGATCCAGCTGTATCTGTGTGTCAATCAAATGTTAAATCCAAGAAGCCACTGATCCAATTTTGACAAAACAGGAAGGGCACCATATTCTTGTCTAAAATTCCAGGTGCAAAACTCAAACAGATGGTGAGGCGGATAGACACAGTTGGCCACATCAACGTTATGTGAGGATTGTTCTGTAATCTACAAATAAATGGTTAAATTGAACACACAGATCAGTGGAAATATCTTCTCATCTTCTGGAAAACAAATCTCTTCCCACACATGGTGAATGGAACTGTCTGTCAAATTCCCTGCCCAATAAGTACTTTTACTTGTGGTACTTTTAAGTATATTTTGATGCCAATACTTTTGTACTTTCACTTGAGTAACATTTTTAATTAAGGACTTGTACTTGTAAGTTACAGAGTATTCCTGAATCTGGTACTTCTACTTTTATGTAAGTGCAATATCTGAGTAGTTCTTCCACCTCTGTCCCTGTGACATGAATCCACCAATAACAAGTATGGCAGTAATTAAGGAAACATACAAGAGTACTTCAAGCAGAGACACAAACACACACACACAACTGATTTGAATACAGATTGAAGGTGTTATTGTTTGGCTAGCAAACTCGCCAAAAAAGCATCCCACTCATTAACTATTTTTCCCAGAGCTAATCCTAAAATGTGAGAAAAATAACTGCATGACTTCCTCCCCCGACACATTTGAACCAAACAGTCTCTAACTTTACACTCACACTGAGATTCTGCTGTCACTTAAGAGAGCCAGGATTTTTCAGGGAGTTAAACTGACGCACTTGGAAAGTCAATGATGTCTTCAGGAGCCAAGGAGAAGACTGTCACACACACACACACACACACACACACACACACACACACACACGCGTGCACACACTCAAAGAACACAAATCAAGCTGTGACAGTGAGAGAGAGAGCGTTGGTTGCCTCCACAAAGCAGGGAGCCACCTACAGCTGAACAATCCCACAGAACAAGACTGACAAGATTGACGGCTGGAATTGGACAAAAATCAAAATGTTCATGGCGTTCAGCCCGTATGGCTTATATTTATGACTTCAAATATGATTCATGTCTTTCTAATTTCTCTACCTTTCTTTTACTTTCTTGGTCTTTTGTTCGTCTTCCTGTTTCTCAGCTGCTCCATATTGCTTCCCCTGTCTCCAACAGATTGTTGGGCTTTCTTTCAGTCTTACATTGCTTTTCATCCTCTTTCTTCCATGTCCCTGGCTCCCGTCGTCTCTCTCTGACAAAGTTTACTGAAAGCAGATAGAAAAATGGAGATGGAGGATTTAGCTGCATCAGATAGTGCTTTTTCTATGTTGCATTTAATAGTTTTAAGCCGCAAACAGATACATCTTGTTCCAAAATTGCAGAAGTGTGGCTTAAACAAAGTTTGCTTTAAAAAAATAGAATGCTATTCAAATACAATAATATGGGATTTCCTTTGGAAAAATGACACAATTGTGACAGTCAAGATTGTATTTTTCTTTACACTGCTACATTTGGATTCATCGATGAACCACTATTCAAACAAATTACTAAAGGTTGTTTAAAGTCGGTTGGATGTTGTTCTTGTTATCCCTGAAATTGAAATGTGACCTATTTTATATCAGAGCACTATGTTTTTGTAATCTGCACAGGAACCACAATTGTGGAACTAAAAGTGAAAGGATAAAGATTTCAGAAAAATAATACCGTTTACCATATTTCTGAAATAACAAAACTGTTGCAAGTTTCCCAACTCATCACATCTTGCGCGAGTTGAATAGAAACTCTTAAAAACTGCAGAGAAGCATCCGGAAATATTTTGACAGCATTGCTTTAGAGCCCTTTAGATGTTTTGCATTTAAGTCGAAATCTTTTCTCAGAATATGTTATTGTTCAGATGCTTTTAAAAAGGATGACATTTCTTTAGTGTTGAAAATGAATTGAATTGTGTATGTATTTGTGTACCACCATTGGTTTGCCTCAAAATTGTTTGGTTTTTATTCTAAATGCATATTCAAAACATGTATATCTTAGTTGAGCCCCTTGTCCCCCACAGTTTCACCTCCCCTACTAAGGTTAAAGGGTATTGATTAGTCTCATGTCACAGGAATGTTCCATACGTTGCCCTGATCTATCATGACGGCCAGACACACTCCATCAATATTTGACATTTACTCTCTAAATTATTTTCATCATTATCTTCCTCTCCTCTTGCCTTATTAACCTTTTTGTGTACCCTTATATTTTACATTATTCTGAAACAATGGATGTGGTGGTGACAGAAGTGACATGTGAAGAGGGTTAGACCACCCTGTGAAATGTGACCGCTTCATTGCAGCTGGATGTAAAATGCTCTCTTTCAAACACATTGCACTAAACACTCTGTTAAATACAACCATGTCTGGGAGCTCGGTTTTTGAACAGTTTTGGGTTGGAGACCTTATGAAAGCCTTAAGGTGGACAATAGAAACAAAAGAAATGCCAATTCATGAGCCCAAGGTTGCAGGTGGACTGGACTGTTCCATTAATCAACGATGACAACCAGACATTTAGACTTTTCAAGTCATACCTGTTATAATTTCAGACCTCAAAATCCATTGGGACGATTTCAGTCCAGCTCTGCACTGGTATCGAGAAAGAATGTACATTATTTAATACAATGCTTAAAACATTCGGATCTAAATACAATTTGTGGGAAATATTACTTGAATAATATGACTAATATTATTACACTTTACACAGTGAAAAGGACACTAATGCATGCTCGCAGTAAGAAGGAGAAGCAAGCTATGTTTGCAAACCTGCAGCAGCTCAGTTATTAAACGCAGAAAATTGCAGTTGCAAACAAGGACTCTGCATAAAGTTTTACGGATAATATCTGTCAAATTTAAGCTATAAACTCATTTATTTAGCACAACTTTAATGTTTTATAAAGTCATAATTGCCATTCCAGAGGACACAAACATTGTTTCCCTCTGCGGCGATAGAGGAATCTAAAAAAAGGACCGGAGCAATTTGCACATCTGCTCAACACAATTTGGTCCACTCTACCCAGGCACTAGTCTCTGAAGAGATTATTTTCCATTTGCATGCTTTTCATGTCAAACTCAATTGAATGACCACATAAAACACATTTAAAATTCATTTGTTTAATGGGGATATGAGAGAATTGCTACGAGAGATACAGAAGTTGGGGAAAGAGTCTCAAACAAGTTGTTGACAGTGAATATGAAATTAAAGCCACTGTCAGTGTGTTCCTCTGAGGATCAAATTGAAAAGGGAACACAAAGCAGATTGCTTGTTTAAGCCAGTTTATTTTGATGACTGAAATCTACCAAACAATGACTGTGTATTGCTTCTATCTCTGTCTCTAGTCTCTGGAATTACTCCCTCTGGTTTTTGTTTGGCATAAAATTACACACCATTCATAATCAGGCACATTATTTGTATTAGTGACAATAGAGTAGGCCTCAAATTAACAACATTTCCAAGGAGCAATATGATCTTTAGTGTAGCCATAGAGTACATACAGTAGGCTATCTAGATAAAGGCTGAAACATGGAAATCTAACCTTATTGACCTTAAACCTTCCATATTTCAAAGTATAGTATAAAATATGAGATTATAATGTATAGCCTAAGGCCATGGCAGCACAGACATGCTTTGAGCTAAATGCTAATGTTAGCATGCTAACATGTTCACACAGAAATGTTAAGCTTTTGATTTGTATCATGTTCCCAATGTTTGCAAGTTTACATTGGCAAGTAGAAATGAAGACAAAGGACATGATTCTTCTGCTGATATTTGGTCAAGTACAAATTGAAATGGACTGCAAGATGTTGCTTGACGAAATTAGCAATATTTCTAGATATTCCGGTAGAGAAGTAGCTTAGGCAAGAAGTTTCAAAAAATGCAGCTAGCTACATTATGTCATTTGTTTGCCATTTTGCACACAGGCAAAGTCAGTTGTGATGTGGAACCAGTAATTGATAGGAAAAGGAAACCCCACCCACCCAGTGCTGCCTCTGATTCAACATGCTAAGACATAAAGAGAGATTCTTTCCCTCCAATTATAGACCCCACCTGGAGCTCATTCCTGCTAGATTCAAGTTTGTAGAATAAATAAAGCTCTCTCGTTCTCCCCTACTCCCCGAGGTGATCCTGTTCCCTTTGACCACACTAAAACTCAGGCATCTTTCAGTTCCCAAGATTTAAAAATGTCAGCGAGTTGGTGACAAGCTTCATTTTCACTTCAAGATTGCTCTTCCACATTGATCTCCTACGTTCCTGTCAGCATGACGGTTGCACAGAAGAAGTAAAGCACGTGGAAACTCTATTAATGATGTGATCAGCCTTTCAGGAGAAAGTCTCTTTGGGATCCAATTTAAATGTAACAAGTCTCCTAGTGGGGTAACAGGGAGGGGTTGAGCTGCGGTGAAAACAAGTCACCTGGGGATCGATGGGAACATGGAAGATAGGTTACAATACGAAGAAACAATAACACATTCCCCACTTCTGGGGAGATAGGATGAACTGATTCATCTGAGCTTGAAGTGAGGCTTGGTTATTTCGACAGTGAAAGGATTCAACTTGTTTTTTTGGGATCTTCTTCCAATAACCATCAGGAACATTACGTGTTTGTTTGAGGAACCCAAGGAAATGTTGGTGAACCAAGGGAATCAATTAATTCATCATGATTTAAGTCATTTTGAAAAACCTAAACATTTATTTCCTCAATTGAGAGAATATTTAAGATTTTTAAACCTAGCAACATCTTCTAAAAGGGCAAATAATTCATGAGTCATACTGAAGTGATTATCAGACAATTTAGGAAATGTGCTTAGTCTATTGCTTCATTGCAGAGTTAGATGAAAAGTTTGATGAGACTTGAAATGTGAGATATGTCAATAGATATGTAGTTGATGCCAACATCCAGTTAGCTCAGCATGAAAACAAGAAACAAGTAAAAGGAAGAATAGTAAAAAAAGGTAATATAATCCAACTGACATCACCCCTCCAGTTTATGATAAATGTCATCATGCAGTCGCTGTTATAGCACATTCTAGTTTGTTTAAGCTGTGAGGAGACAGGAGTCAATTAGTACGTTCATTTATTCTCAGTATGGAAGAACATTAACAGTCAGGTCCGTTTTCAAAAATAATGACTGACTATAAAAACATTGGTCCGTTCATTTTAATTGACATTTTAAATTGGTTGCACAGAGAGTGAATTAATCGTCAACCCCTGTAGTACTGTGTACAATGGAGCCGCTAACATTCATTTTATAGCTTTTGAGGTGCTCAGTTACTAGGTTGAATCATAACAAAATAAAGTCTCTCTGGGGAACTGCAAGGCAATTACCACTCATGTTCATTTGATTGTTATTATTTGTGAATTTGGTAAACACTTCAGCCTTTCATTTAGACAACATTCCTACATTCAACCCTCTCTGCACCCCTCCCCTTATTTTTCCTCTGTTTGAATGACGAAAGGTAGGAATAAATAAAATACTAGGACACCAGAGTGTGAAACGTTTTATACGGAGGAACTGGACTCCTACTAAGACTCCTACTTTTTCTATTTTAATATTTCCTCACTGATACATTTTCAAGTTTGGTTGACTGGCAGGTGTGAGCGTTCACACTTATAAAGGTTACAGGGAGTCTGAAATCTGCCAAGTTTATTTTCTGAAGTAGATGTCTGTCAAAATGACTGGCTTATACGCTCGCACACACAGACACAAACACACACACACCCACAACCACATTTAGAGAGGCAGATACTCAAACACACTGCTCTGTTATCCCAGCCTGTCATTTGTTTATTCTTCACCCTAAAGCAGAAGTGTACGCTAAGCTGGTCAAGACATGACAAGCTGCTACGTGCTGCAACAATGCTAATTTAGTGATAGTATATATTACTGCCTGCTGAGGGTATTGAAACCTAAAATTGAAGCTATACACCACAGAGAAACAAGCAAAGTATTAATATAGACTTACATGATTGTTTATAGAAACGGTTGATGAGCTTTTGGCAACTTCTTTTGAATTGCTTATCGTTTTTGTGTCAAAACTCAAACATTAATATATCAGTAGATCTGTTAAAAAGACATATGTTGACTCAGTATATCTGACATGAGGGCTGTGTCCAGAACGCATGGGTTAAAGGGTCTCAGTGTATCCCGGAAAAACAATGTGGATGCATGGTGTAAATCTGCAGGCTGAAGTTTTGAAACACGTTTGTTTGTTTGAGCTTTTGCTCTCAGGGTGGCTCTACTTTATTGGGTAGCTGACAGTTGTCAACCAGAAAATATATCCTGCTGACAACAAAATCCCTCTTAGTAAACCTACACCACTGAACATTCTTGCAATACACCCCTGAAAACGGAACATCACTTACTGTAGGTGCGAATGAGATGAGTTCACATCCATTCATGGCTCCACCAACTTCCTACATAAACAATGACCATTATCAAGTTGTCAGGTAAAAGAGCAACACAGATCTACTGTAGAAATACACAAAAATACAATCAACATATTATGTGACACCCTAGAAGACCTTACCTGCATACATACTGCAGAGTGGAAGAGAAGATCTGCCATCTTTCACCAGATTGCATTATGTCACGTAGAGTATACTAAAGTGCAAAGTGTACAGTTATGATATCCGTCTTTGAGACTTTTAAAAGACAGTACCATGCAGGATTTTTTTTAAAGATATAAAGTTATGTTTACGTTAGTATTTCTTACTAAAAAGCTTTATGTTTATCCTGGAAGCCTTGTAAACCTCAGCATCAGAAGACTTAAAACCTGCATTGTTTTCATTGGCCAGTGTGCAGCTTGTCTTCTTCACGCCTACATCTTGCTGGACCATTGGTACTTTTTATGCCCCCAGCCAAATAGTGGAATAGTGTGACACCATTAATCACACATTGACAGGAATATTTATCACATCTCGCCAGGTTTTTCTCCAACAGGAAATGGAACCAGTGATATTTTGTATTGTTCACTGATAATGCTAGTAGTGATACAAGTGACCTTTAACACTGCAGCTCATCTTTAATATAATTAACTAGCCTTCAGGCATTGCCTTACGGGATTAGGACAATTTTAATAATTCAACCAGGGTAGTCACCTTCAGTATATAATTCAGTTATTCTGATTTATTATTGTTGTATGTATTTTTCTATTAATTATTGAATAAACACTTTACAAAAGGTTTGGGATATTTAATTTTTGTTTGTATCCCTAGGGGGTTAAACAAAACAGAATCTTACAATTGAATTTCGAATACCTGCCAAACAAACAAACAAACAAACAAACAACCAAATACATCACTTAGCTTTGCAATGCACAAAGCAACATCAGACTGTTCTGAAGCAGGGAACACATTTCTCTTTTGTTATGAACAACAATGAAATAACAATAAGAGGCTTTTATGGTGTTAACCTTCGCTCACTTTCACAACACACTTGACATACTGACTTGTTGATTAATTCCTGCCTTGATAGCGGAATGAAAGAGACAATGGTTACAAAGTCAAATTATTTTTCAAGGATTTTAACATGTTTTATTTAGGCTTGGAAATGTTCAGTAGGTTTTCATTTACATCTAAAATCTCCTGACATGTTAGAACCCTTTACATTTGAGACTCATTTGTTTAACAGTAACTTCAAAATGCATAATTATAATGTTATAACATCATTTAACAGTCTGAAAAAGATATACCCATATATATACATTCAATAAAGTACTACAGACCACGTAACAATGATATGATGTTAATCCCAGGTGTTTGTGTGCGACTTTATCTGCACACTTCCATGGATTGTAAGTGTAGGAACCAACACTCGGGTTATAGCAGGTGACACAGGGAGATATGGCTCCTCACTGGCTCATAGCATCTAAATTACACTTCTCCATTATGGTGGTTTTAGAGCATGAGCTTATTCCCAAGTACTGCTGTGCACATCATATTACATCAGGCATCCAACATTCTCCTGCACAGCATGGTAGACTAAGAGCAGCTGCTGAATCACTTGATTAAAATCTAGCCAATGGAGCAGTACGACACTTCTTTCTGATACCACAGACTTATTTACACATTTGTATCAAGTTTACATTTTCCGACATACATATGTAATCTTTTTGTTATTCCCTGTACAAAGATCAAGGTGGCTTCCTTTCCAAACACTCCCTGCGATGCACTTTGCATATCTCCCTGCATCTGTAAATATGAATTAAGTTAAATTAAAAGCTACTGTCAGGTGGTTTTATTTTCTTCTCTCCAGCTCAGTGAAGCCTCATCTCTAAAAGTTCTGCAGTTCAGGAATGTTCTTGAAGAGATCCAGTGAATCTGGGTTGGAGAAAGCTCCTCTTTGCGCCACCTCCCGGCCAGCAATCACCTGTTTCACGGCCACCTCCACCTTCTTCCCGCTGATGGTGTACTGCAGAGGGATGAAGAGAAAAAATGGCTGTCATTCAAGCTGGAACTGACTTTTATAGTTGTGACAGGATAATTGGACAGGTTCTCTGGTATCTGATGTGATATTCATGTTTCTCTTACAGGAATGTCTCTGGTCTCCAGCATCAGAGCGGGGACGTGTCGGGCAGACAGAGCTTTTCTAATGGCTCCTTTAATCTTCCCCACCAACTCCGGGCAGAAGGGCTTACCAGATGCCATCTTTAAGAACAAAATAACTCGCTCTTCTCCGTCGTTATTGTACTGAGGAACGCAAAGACTGTCTGTCACCTCCTCGAACACCTCCACTGCAGAGAGGAGAGGGAAGGAAAGGGCAGAGTAGAGGACGAGGAGAAGAAGATGAGGGACAAGAAGAGGAGAGGAGGTAAGAGGTAAAGAGAGTGAGGGAGAAAAGAGAGTTTGACAGAGGCAAGAACAAACAGCAACAACTTCCAAACTAAGCACAGCATGAATAAATGTTGCCTTCAAACAAATGATGAACATACTTCAAAAAATGGGATGATGGGAGGGAAAAATATTTTTTTCACCAACACAAAAACACAGTGTCCTTTCATCACATCATCCTTTCTTACACCCATGTCCTGCACCTACATCTACTGTATATTGTTAAAGACTCACCAATGTTGTAGATTTCTGAGCTGCCAAATCGGACTCCGTTGGGGTTCAATGTACCGTCACTGCAGAAAAAACACAAGTTAAACATCTAAAAGACTAGAAAGAAATAATGTTTGGTAGCTCTGCAGAGTAAAACGGTTAATGGCTGACCTTCTGCCCAGCATGACAATGCCTCCTGTCTTTGGGTTGATTTTACAGTAGTCTCCATGGGCCCACACCCCTAGGGAAAAAGAAAGTGGTGATATTAAAAACACATTAAACTAAATGTTTAATGCATTATATCCAATGAGTGTTTCCATTTCTGGGTTCTTTGTATATGTATACTGTCATTTCCTTTGTATTAAGATGTTTCTGTACTAACCAGGATATGTAGAAAAGTACGCTTTGTGGTATTTGCTCCTGTTCTCGTCATTCCAGAAGTGTGTTGGCTGGCAGGGGATCGGTTTCAAGCAGACGAGCTCCCCACTCTCCCCCCACACGGGCTTACCTGTCCACACACACACAGATTTCACAAGAAGAAACAATAAAGTTAGAGGCTTACAGATACACACACCTATGAACACACACATAAATCATTCTCGGATCAAAGAAAAGGAAACAGCTGGTAATGTATCCCCCACTCAGAGAAAGTGATCACACAGACCACAGCTCCTCCCTCAGGATGGTGTTATAGGTTTACAGGCCCACTCAAATAATCCCAAACGCTTCCTACAAAACTGCCTTTAAATTATCCCTCTATCCACCCTCCTTTGAGGTGGTGGAGACGTGCCAGTACAGCCTGCAGCGGGAGCAAAATCAATGAGAAAAACATAAAGGGCTTTCAAGATGAAAATCTCTCCTTTTTCGCATGGGCCATAATGAAAAAAAAAGTATTTCTTTAAAGTTTTAACCGATATTTACACAGGGAGAATTCACTCATTACTCTTGCAATTTCAGCATGGCTAGCTTCAAATTCATGTCAATTCGTATGTACATCGACATATGGATGCAACCAAGTATAACTACAGTCTGATTCTGTTAGCTTCGAAGCAGTTCCAGAAGCAGATGGGAAGTTTGCTCAAGGGCATCCCAGCAGTTTTATGAATGGCTTCTGATTACATTTCGTCATTAATATTCTTTTTAATTCCTTCTAGGATGCAAAGCCAATTTACAACAACTCAATGTGATCCCTAGACTGTTGCAAATATAGATTCAAAAATCCGCTTGATACACTTTTGGTTGAATAGAGAGAAAATCAATGGCTTTATATTTCTGAGCAATTTCAGCCACTCTGGAAAAAATACACACACCCATACACACACACCCATACACACACACCATCTCTTACCATCAGGGCTCCAGGCTTCCACGGCAATGCCAAGGTTTCTGGTCTGGATCTCGCCACGGTACACTGGAACTGTTGGGTTCTGACCCATGAAACATGACACTATGTCTGTGCCGCCTGCGCAGGAGGAGAAAAGCAGACAAAGAGGGAGAGATTTAGTGGCATGATGGTCTGAAATGAAAGGGAACATCTGCACCTTTAAAAAGTGTTTTGTTTTAAAGTGGTTGTAGTGTATTACACCGCCATCATTAACAACTTTTCCAGGAGAGGCTGTTTTCAAAAGGGTTCCAGTTGGATAATACTACTATGCCCAGCAACTGAACCCTAACCCTAAATAACCAGGTATTTTCTCAGTAGGTGATGAAGACCAATACAGAGCTAATCATCATTTTGGAATTATAACAAGACATGATCATGAATGATAAACGTGCATCATGTCTACTGGATCTTTGATGACATATTATCCATAAAGATGTATTAAAGTAAACAGTATGTATATAGTGCATTTATCCAAAGTGTCTCATATTCACACACTTGCACAGAGTGAGAGGTCATTGCATGGCCCAGAGAGGCAGAGATTAAACCACCAAACCTGCATTTAATGCACATTCAACCTCAAATTGCATGTTTGTTCCAAAACTCTAAATATATACAAAATACTAAAATGTACCATAAAAGCTGGAGCAAAGCAAGGTCACATTCATCGACAAACTTGGAAGTTAATAATCACATTTGTACTAATAATGTGAAAATATGTGTGGCAGTTCTACAATCAATTAATTTAGCTTTAAGTTGAATAAAGCTGATATTATATATATTTCAAGAAATCAGTCTCAAACGGAAACAGATTTTTATACCAATGTGGTAAAGCAGGGGTGGGGAACCTTTTCCTCTCAAGGGTCATTTCAATTTTTTCAACATCCTCCGAGGGCCGTACAAATTATTGACCTCTGCTTAAAAATACTAAAATCACAGTCCATTCATTTGGCCTTTCTTTCATGCTGTGCAAAGAAAAAGCAACCTCTGAATCCAGATATCTTGCCATGACTCGCGCATGCATGCACGTGCACGGTTGTGGCATGACCACCAAAACAGAAAGATATGGACACAAGATGTGTGCAAATGTATTTGGTTTCCTATCCATGTGGACATGATTTAAGTGTGGGGGGGACCTAACATCCTCTATGGGGGTCCGGGGGGCATGCTTCCCTGGGAAGATTTTTTTTTTAATGTTGAAGTTAAAAGCATCAATCTGGTGCACTTTGAGAGCAACATTAAGAGATCTATGGAAACATCTCTCAACACCCATATGAAACAGAACTGTAAGCAGATTTATTTTTCTTTATGGATATTTTACAAATCACTCCCCTTTC
>CALSBZ010045421.1:0-15411 GCA_943591055.1 Gobionotothen gibberifrons | reverse complement strand
GTGTGTGTG
Source organism: Gobionotothen gibberifrons (assembly GCA_943591055.1). Lineage (NCBI taxonomy): Eukaryota > Metazoa > Chordata > Actinopteri > Perciformes > Nototheniidae > Gobionotothen > Gobionotothen gibberifrons. The sequence continues at coordinate 15,402 of CALSBZ010045421.1, read as the reverse complement.
TGTGTGTGTGTGTGTGTGTGTGTGTGTGTGTGTGTGTGCACACTCAAACAAGGATACACACATAAGCGCAGAGCTATCCTGTGTGTTTCAGCAGTCTGGGTGATTTATGCGTTGAATACTGCAGTGTTTTAGGTGGGATCTCAGGGAATTCACTGCCATATGTCCTCATTTTCCTCCCTCTATCTTACACACACAAATACGCATTCTTAAAAATGAACCCATATTTATACATACTGTATCACACTCATGCAAACAGGCACACACACTAGTTTTAGCTGCAAGGGCAAGAGGAGAATGTGTGCGAAGACGGGGTCAAAAGGCTGAACTTTCTGCTCCAGTTTGGGGAACAAACTGCTATGGAGTAAATAGACAAGTGGGATGAAAGGACGAAATTTGGACAAGATGGAGTCTTCAAAAATGTTGGAGAACCTTGTACCGTACCACTGATTTGCTCTAACAGCATGGCGTGTTTGTTGTGGCGTTCATTATGTGGGTGTGTTGTGAAAATTGCACTGATTGTGTTCAACTGATTAATGCATTCCCACCTGTGACAAAGCTAAATGGCTCAAATATATAATTTACTTATATGATCTATGGCGAGGACTGAGCTGGGGAAATCAAATGCAATTCATTCAATCAGGATACACAAAAGTGAACAATTAAAAACAGATCATATAATATCATACCAGATATGAATAAAATGCCAATAAACCCACTGTTGATAAATGCAACAGGCCTAGGGATATCATTAAATGTTTTAAACAGTTATGTAGGAAGAAACTTAAATTAATTAAACAACACATGGTTAAGAAAAAAGCTACTGTTAATTTGGACATTTTAATATTTATTTTCAAAATAATGTCACACTTTTCCTCTGAATCACTTTCCAACAATAATGGATCTCAATTCATCAAAATGGTCAGCTGAACTGAAACTTGACATACCTATTACATTTAATTACAAATAAAGTGCATGAAGTCATTAGCTTGCTGTGTAGTACCTGTAAAGAATTGCTGGGTCGTGGAAGTATAGGAAACATGGCGACAGGAGTAATCCTCATGCTTTCCTGCTTGTTTTACCACAACAGTAAAGTTTAGGCTGGTTGTAATTGTAGCTAGTGTAAACTTCAGAATATAACATCATAAAACATAGCCTTTTGCTGTTGGGCAGCTAGTACATACTCCATCCAAAAAGCTGCAAACAGACTCTAAAATCAAACTGAAGTGAGGAGCTTCTACTCCTGAACTTTAAACAGTAAGCCCCTCCTACAGACAAACCAAATTTAGATTAATCAAACATATAACACTATTTAACATAATTAGAGGATAGAAGCAATATGGAAATGTCCACATATGATTCCAATTACATTTACATAGAAATGTTGACAGTCTAAATTGTTAAGTGTATGTAAATAATGAACCCCACTACCAAACACACCCCTGTAACTCACTCAATATGGTACTGTCCACTCCACAGCTCAATTGGATTCTTCCATTTCCTGTTTGACAGTTTGGACATGAACTCAAGGTAAGGGTTAGAGCTCATGCTACAAACATGTTGGTAACTCAAGTAGAATATAACCAATAGATCGATTTGGGCTAAATGAATAGGGTGCGACAAGTACATGTAGTTATTTTTATTAAACCCTGTGAATGGCCCAGCTGAAGTTGCCCATTGGTAGCTAGTTAGCATGCTAAATTACACATGTTCAGGCAAACATGCTTAACCTCATATCAGAGGCCTGGGCTACACACTGCAATGGAAAACAGAAGGCTATGGTGACAGCTTAGCTACACAACTAGAACTATGCATTTATTGTTTTGGCAGGATGACATAAATAATAGACCTTCAGAAACTAGAGTGTGTTTGGCCAGTGTACGACCTTCTCTCAAATGCCACTGGTTAGCACAGTGAGAGGTCCAACACAACTTATTATTCAGATCAACCCCAGTCAGTCCAGTTCCAGCTTGCACTTGTACAACATTTCCCCTACAACTAGAGACCTATGAATTAGAATGTCAAAAGTGGAGGAACCAGGAGGAAGTACCAGAGTAAAATAAATGAAGACTTCTGTCATGCAGGCATTAGGAGAGCAGGAAGTGTATATGATGAGCAGTCTCACATCATGAGTCAAGACACTTTTCAAACACAGTGACTGACCATGCTGGAACAGATGAGATGTAAGTTGAGTATATGAGTGCATCAAGGTGTATCGGAAGGTAATTGCCAGCGTGACTGCGTGTACAATCCAACTGTGATTTCCATTTATTCTGCAGACAGTTACGACTGGCTCTCACAGGAGAGAGCCTTGACTTTTCGAAGCTGTACACATCTTCATCTGAATTTCCAAGTATTCAAGAGGCTTCATCATGTTGTTTGTGAGTATCCTCAGCAGAGCAAGATGGATTAGCCCCCAGTTTAACCCATCCAAGTGAAAGCACATCCTGATAGCAGGGCTCCAGAGAGAGGCAGAGATCCAATGTCGAATTTTATTACTGAAAATGTTTTCTCATATTAATATTGAAATATCTACATTCTGAGAGCCATCATGTTCCATCTCCGTCTCTATTTCCCTCGTTGCCTCCCTCCCCCTTTCGACCTCCTAGTTTCTCAAAGGAGAACTGACAGACTTGGCGTGCAGACTTGGGCAGACAGAAAAGCATTTAGTTAGAAGGGGGGGTGACAGGGAGAAGGAAAGACAAAGAGTGAGAAAAACTAGAAGGGACAGAAAAAAAGGAGAAAAAAGGGAGAGGAAGAAAGGGGAACAAATCTCCAAATAGTTTCTGCTCATCTATCTCAGTGCGTTCCACTCCTCTTCAATTGCTTTTGCTCCTCCCTGCCTCTGTCCCTTTCTTCTTCCCTTCCTTCTGAAGTCTGAAATCTCTAAGGAAGCTCGCTCGTGAGGCCTAATTTATTTACCACCACCCCAGCTGTAGCACTTCGTCATTAATTTACCAATGTCACATTGGTATGAACAGTAGGACACCAGCCCATGCCAAGCAGCAACTACTCGGAACATACATGCAGTACATCTCATCCATAAACATGTACTCTATTATTACTATTCCCCGCAGAGTTAAAGCACTTGGTATGAACCACTAATGAGCCCGATCCGACCTATATATTTAAATCATCGATGTTCTTCTAATATCAGCTGTTTTGACATTGGCATGAATCGCCCTCATTTGCTGTGTAACACCACTACATGGTAATAATGTGTTGTTTCCATTTGTTTAACAGCTAAACGAGAGCAGTTTTAATGAATGTGGAAAAGGAAAATAATCCTAGCCGAGCCAGACTTTTACATTTCAAGAATGTAGTCAAATGCATTTGCTAAAAACACACATACACAGCGATAAGGTGTTTGGAAGACAGAGACCATCTGTGTTTGTGTGTGGGTGTGAAAGAAATAAGTGTATGTGTGTTGAGTAATGGAATTTGCAAATCTTCATTGCTCACTTGCCTGCTAAATATTCAGGCTAGTATTACATTGATTTTGCATCACTGGGAAGAACATTCCAATTCATTAAGACTCACGTGAAACATATACATTCATGATGTAAGAAGATAATACAAATTTGATGGAAACCTTTCAATTATACAATCGCGTAATGAAGCAATGATTCTCAATGCTGGCTTGGTTTACCACAAAATGTCTGTGTTGATGTATTAATTGATCATTTGAAAGTTAATTTTGAGCTTATTTTTGTAGAAATAGTGGAGGAATATTCAGCTTTGCTTTTTAGCAGCAACAAAGAAGGAGGGAGGAAGGCCATAGATGGTTTCATGGGGCTGAGATTAATGAGATGAAACTGCAATAGCTCGCTGGATTTGAACCTCTGTGCATTAACAATGTGCGATCTGCTCTGTTGAAATGTAATGTCATCTCAGTCTCAGTGGGGCGCAATGTAGATGTAAAGTTGTCAATGTGGAAATGATGTGTCTGTGCTGTGCAGCAGAAAATCCCTTAAGTGGAGAGTAACTTTACATCTCTTTCAGACCGCAGACTGACCAGGATTAAAGCTGCATTTACACTTCAATCTTGACAGGGTCTGCACATGTTGTCCTACCAGGCTCCAAGACCCTCCCATTAATGAACGTGAGTGAAATGCTCCTCTGCTTTGGTTGACTTTTAGGCATAGGAATAGTTGGAGACTCAGTGAACAATGATTACCTGTGACAGTGGTCTAATGAGAGTGTCACGCTGAGGTTCACTGAGTAAAAGCGATAAGCAAATGTAATGATGCTATGGTGGCAAACAAACATAACTAGCAATCATAGAGCCTTTAAAAACAAGTTTGTTAAACACTGAACACTGTTTATAACTTTTAATCAAGTGGCAACCTCTAAAATATTTAGCCAAAAACTGAAAATAAGTTGGTTGAATTGCCACTTGAGCTGGCTTGAAAACCTATTCTATCCCCATGAACCCCCAGGGTATAATGTCAGATTTGACAGCAGAAATCAACATGTTTACAATTAACAAATAACCGTGTTGGTCCTTAAAACTGTTTAACCTGTTCAAGACAACTGTGCTAGGGCAGGGGATTTTTATATAACTCACTAGTTTCAATTATATTTGGTCTTAAAGTTGTGCAAAAGGAAGGGAGTGACCACTTTAACTGAGCGTTCCCTGCTCGCCAGCTGTCTGCTCTGCTGCTCTGCTCTACCAATTATCCAATTCTTTGCCCGTCTTTAGATTGGCTAAGGGCTAGTTGGTGGCGTCATTGCAAGATTTCGATGACCAGAGTGGTCCACTTTATCTTTTAAGAAACTAGTTGACATCATGGACAATATTTTAATGTTTATTCATTGTATGCTTTGAATGCCACTATGTTTACCCCTGATATACCAATATCTGTGCTACATTATTTATGACGAAAATGTGTGGAAATGGAAAATGACTATGGTTAATGTGTGTTTAAGGTTAAGAGGCTTAATGTCATTGGCTAATCTATATGCATAAGATACAGAAAATAATAGACTTAGTCAAGGAAGCCGAACACAACAAAATATGTTCTGATAGCTGGAGGTTGTAAGAAAGAAAATGGCAATGTGCATACAATGTTTGAAAGCAGAGAGCATGTCAGTTAGAGAGAAAGATGGGAAGGGTTTAATATTTAATTATTCTTACTATCCCCTGCAGTGAAGACCCCCCATTACTGATGTTGTGTGTGTCTGCATGGGGTATATGTGTGTGTATGTGTGTGTCGACATGTGTACATAACTTCATGTCTACATTTGTCTGTTAAAAATACTACCTGAAAAGGGCCACAGATGAATAAAACAGAGTAAGGTTAGAGGATGATGTTTTATAGTGATGATGACACTCATGGTCACAAAATCACAGGCAAAGATCATAACTAGAATTATAATTAAACCACTGCAGCTTTCTTTGGTGTCTTTTGCTTGACTGACTGAACACAAGTGAACAGTTAATTTGTATTTGTTATTAGATTGTTGTAATTTAATCTGGTTTAAATTGTACAAACCAATCCAATGGAAAGTATTTGCCTTGCTCTGGTTCTGTACTGAAAACATATAGAGGTTTCCTAACAAACTGTAATCATCTTTGTATTGCATGCATACAGTGACTCAGGGTTCCCCACACATAGACTTTACTTGGGCGGGCCGCCCAGGTAAATTAACGTCCGCCAAAGTATATTTCGCGACCCATTTAGGTTTAATCTTTTTGTATCCGTCCGCAAGCACGATGCCATCTGCGATCGATTAACTACGCCTCCTGTACCTGTTCGTTCTGCTATCGTGTGAAGGGTCTGCTTTATGCGCTTCGCAGTGTGAGGCTCCGGCGAACAGTTCAGTTGCATACAGTATCATTTCATATTGTGATTCTCCATGGCTTACAGTTTAAAAAGAAAAAAAAGAAATCTCTCTAATCTCAGGATAATTCTCTTTAATTTTGCATTGCTGATTAATTCATTGTATCACTGTCCAAAGTAGCCATTATAAATTGCCAGAGAGAATGTTTTGAAGTCAAACCCACTCAAGTGCCTCAGGCTTTCTAAGTAAGACACCAGTCAATAAAGCTGAGTGAGTGTTTTCATGTCACAGAGGTGAGTATCTACATTTATACCGGAGAGCAGTTTTTAACAGACAGTGAAGAAATGCCAAAAGCATAAATGCAAACAGTGCACACAGACACAGATAGGCAGAGGCAGCAAAGTATACGAACGCACACACAACATACTGTATATTACAACAAATGCCTTTATACAAATGCCAAACACTTTACTTTAACCTTAATACAAATGTACACAGTGTTACTTCAGCTGGTTTCCGGTGTTCAGTAATACCATCTGGCTGCTGACTTGTTTTGTGTTGTGTTTATGTGTGAGCATAGAAGTCACAGCAGCAGGGAGGTGTTGATAACTTATTTGGCATTTTGACAGTGATAAAGGACATGTGTTGCCCTTAGCGATGCTGAAAAACACACACAGGCATGCAAATACACACTTACTCAATGTATGGCAGTCACCTTTCTATAAAATGACTATATAAACTCAAGCATTATATTTATAGAAACAGAAATATTGTACTACTTTGCCCACATCCTATTTGAAATATTTCCAGGGGATGTATCCTTTGACAGGAAGAAGCTATAATAAAGACAACAAAGTAACTAAATAGCAGCATTTCCTTTCTCTCTCTACCTCTCTTTTTGTCTCTTTCCTCTCACACGCACATAAGCTCATTGTGTACACATATTTTGATCCACACAAATATTGACGTGTACAAAGACAATCACTTAGGCATGTTGCAGCATGCATAATCATTACATCCTCCCGGGAACCAAACAATTAAACAGAAGGATACGCTTCGTAGATCACAGTTGTTCCTTTAGGGCCCAAAGATGGCTGCAGGTGAAGCTTTACTGTGTTGTCAGTACTGTCAATGTGGGGGTGTGTGTGTTTGTATACATATCTTAGTGTCACTATGAGAAAAAGTGGGAATTAAAGTTTTTTTTTGTATGTTCAAAGCACACGCCCAGCGAATAGTGACATTCTTGACAATATCACGACATAGCACACAACGTACTATAACCCACAGAAATAGTGTTTGTGCACCCTGCTGCATGACAAACGTAAAGAGGTATGTTAACATAAATTAGAAGGAAGAATTGCTTGTATATATATATATGGCAAAGACAAGAAAGAAAATAGTATTAAAGAAAGAGGTACAAAATATTTTCTTTCCATGGGCACACACAGCATGAGATGCCACACAGTCTGTATTTTATTAGCATCAATCTCACACTATTTACAGTCTTCTCCCTGTTTTCATTTTCCATCCTCTAGACCGCTGCGTTTAATTTTTGTTTTTTCAACCAGAGCGGCTTTATGTTTTTCTAAACATTTAAGTGTGTTTTCTCTCCCACTTGCTGGAGCACTTCTGGCTGAGAATGATGCAGAGTGGTTCTGCAAGAGCCATAAACAGAGAGACAGGAGCCCACTCTTTCCTTATCTGAACATACACAATGTAAACACTCTCATGGTGGGTATGTTGAATTCACTCATTATATGACAAGAAACATCTGTTTATTTGTTACACTGTATGTGTAGACGTTTGTGTTTTGTCTCTTTCTTTTCTGTCACTCCTTTGATGGTTTTGTGTGTCTGTGTGGTCTCTTATACACATCCCCTGTTGATTCTGATCTGAGTTGAACCCTTATCCGATTGGATCTTTCTCGCTCCCAGGGGAAGGGTCTGGAAATAGGCTTATCCTCTGATTGGATCGTTTGCCCCTGAGGGAAGGGTACAAGGGAGGTCAAAAAGCCTCCCTATCTTTTGGTTATGGCAGACAGGGATCCCGCATTAACAATCAAACGCATACAGACACTAAATACATCAAGGTCTCTGGGGATTACAGTGAAGTGTTTGATGGCCCCATAGAGAGCAAAAGCAAAGACATTGGAGTGTGATCGCCTCCACAAAGAAAAACAAACATTCAACTTGTTGACCTCAATGACCTGCGAGAAAAACAGGAGCTATCCAGGATTTATGAGGATCAATCAGCAGTGTGTTGTGTTTGGGACATTGGAGATGGATATGGTTGGATGCTGGCTTTGTGATGCTATGTGGTTGTTTTTTTGTCTCCCAATACTACCGTATAGATTAAAATCATGAACTGTTTTCAAAACATATATAACATCCCCAACAAACAAGTTAATGGGACGAAGGAGGTTGAGGATATCACTGCTCACAAATGAAAAATGAGTCTTCAGGAGATAATATTATTAACACCAAAGGCTATTGCAATATGTGAGGCACCTGAGGCCTGTAAACACAACACTGATGTAACAAGATTTCTCTAGGTTATAGTCTCTCTGATTCTTTTTCTGGCAACCAAGTGAATCTTTTTTTATTTCAGTTTTGGTCTCTACCAACTCCTGCGATAATTATCTGTCTCGTTAACTGCTAAGTATTCCAATATCTTCGCAAGCTAGTCCTTAAATATTGTTGCCTGTTGTTAGGCGCTGGAAAGGGAGCACACAAGGAGGATTATCAGATACCCGAGCCTGCTGGGAACAACATTAATAAAAGTGATGAGAACGGACTAAAACAGTAAAGCTGTTGGTTGAACAAAACCAGGTACTACAAGAAACAAAAACAGTCCTGTGCTGAGGAAGAAATGCCTAGTTACAATTATCTTTTGGGTCACCACTATGAGCTTGCCTTTCACAATGTACTGTACATATTTGATACATTGTTAACGTACCATTTTTTTATTACTGCAGCTATAAATGAGTAAGGCTAAGTTAAAATAATTAAGTCCATTAAAGCACACAATGCTTAACCGTCCTGCAAAAATAAGTTGTCAGTTGTTTCAATAGCAATGTAATGTGCAATTATCAGCCAGTAGCTAACTCAACGTTGCTGTTGTTGTTGTCTCCGTATCAAGCACCATTAGGCTGGTAACTTACAATTTTTTCAGAAACATCAAAAACAACATTGACTTTGGTGTGAATTTTAATGCTGATCTTCAATTTAAAATTAAACAGCTGTTGAGCACACATGCAGTACATTTACATGCAGTACATTTGCATGCACACGGATGTCCCTGGCTCTCTGTCCTTAGAACACACACACACACACACACACACACACACACACACACACACACACACACACACACACACACACACACACACACACGAACAGTTGGTGTATATGTAACACTTGTCTGAGAAAAGATAGAAATAGATCAAGACGTGGCTTGTCATAGCAGGAGTTAGCCATAATGACAAGAGGTGTTAGAGGCAGAGGAGATGGGAAAGGAAGAAGAGAGGAGAGCGAAAGAAGAGAGGTATAAAAAAAACACAGAAGAGGTATAGTGACAGAGTGGGAGGATGGTGGAGAAAGATAGTCAGGGAAAGTTGCTTGACTGCAGGAGAAAACATACAGTTTTAAAATAAAAATATTTTTAAATTACCTATGGAAAATCAAATTAGCATGTGACTTGATTTGAAAAGCATAAAAATACACTCTTGAAATCCGAGACTACAGAGCAAAATATACATTGAATGGTTAATATAATAGATCATTAAGCAAAAAATGATTAACTACAATTTATAATATTTGTATTGTCCTCACATTTTTCTACCATTAGGCGTTACCTTGGAAAACTGAAAACATTTGACGGCTAATTGCACTATTATCTGACATTTGATAGGCTTAAAAAAAGACGTGGTTGATATATACCTTTTTTTTATTCTGATGTTGCTGCTGCTTTAATTTAGCAGTGTGTGGGCAGCGCAACCCACTCCCAGAACCACAGACCCTTCATGCAAACCAGTTAGACACATCTGTTACCTATTGTAATCACATGTTTTGCTTTGATTGACCAGCTAACCTTCTCTAGGGCACTTGATTATGGCATGACTGGTCTTGTCTGACCATGTTTTAACTCATTAGAATTACTGATTTAATGGACTATATGCTAACAGATTTTCTTGATAAGGTTGACAAATGCTCACAAATGTTTCCTGAATAACTAACACTTGGTGGTTGTTGTCTAGTGATGGAGATATCCATTGTCTATTGGATAATTGGTTTCAACAGTTCATAAAAAAATCCAAACAGAAATTGATCCACTGATATTGATAAGACAAATGTTTTTCATAAAAAGTCAATGTGGGTACCTATATATAGTTCTGACAGAATGACCTCTTATTTGAAAGAATAAATAAACCACGCAAACAACTTTTCAGGCTGATTTGCCCAGTCAGTTTGTTTACTCAGGGCTCTATGTTCTCCCCAAATGTCTGCAGAGGATGTGTCAAGTTGGCCCCAGGCAGGCTGCCAGCTGACCTGCAGAAAGTGTCTTCTTCTCCGTAGAAATGGAAATAAATAGCCACGGTGTCCACGGGAATCTATTGGTTTCTGTGATGGATATCTCCCCCTTTCTACTCTGCTGACCTTCCTCCTTAACCTTCCCTTCCTCAGCCGTTTAGCATCCCAGAAAGAAAACCTGACACGCTCATCCATGCGCACTGCTAACATTACAAACACACATGCAAGGTGCGCATATGCACAAGCAGACACGCAAAGACAAACAAATTTAGCCAAGCATGAAAGACGTGTTGACAGGTCTGATTTGATTTCACTTTCTACGACATAGAAAAACAGATATTCAAATGTATTTAATAAGTTACACAACGTTGTCTGACACCCTATGAGAAAGAGAAAGAAAACAGCCACAGATAAGCAGGTAAAGATTGGCACGACAAAGGATCTTGTATTTTAGAAATACAGGAGAAGCAAAATAGAGCCAGAATATGAGAGAAGGAAAAAGCAAACACAATTTGCTAACTTGCTGAAACAAAAGTCCACTTTTCAGCCTGATGACAGGTAATCAATGTGGAGAACAGAAGAAAATATGATAACATGACAGATCACAAAGAGAGCACATGCTGCAGCGGCTGGACACAGAGGTAAAGACACACACATAAACGTACTTACACACACATGCACACCACACACACAGAATTTAAAGGTCATCAGCAAATCTGAGTACCCAGAAGATGCCTGACAATCAATAGAAGAAAGAAAAAGATGGAACCACAAGCAAGGCTGTAATTTGGGTACTCCGAGTATTTTGTTCCCTTAAAGACGAGTGAACTTGTTTTTTGTTTCAACTGACCTTCAAATGGCATCCGGTCTAAAAAACACTGAAGGACATTACATTACATTGTTTCTCTGTGCAGCCATCAAAGCATTGTCAAAATGAGATTGAAAATATAGGCCACACACCAAACCAGCAATCTGACTGAAAGACAACATGTCAGCCCGGCAGGCCGCCACTTACCTCCCGGTCTGAGTGTGCTAGCTGTTTCAATCTTAGTAAGAGAATCGCCTTACTGGGAGAAAGAATATCCATCCTTCAGCGGATTAAAGAAGCCTAACAGCTCCCCGAATCCCACGTTAGCTTTGGCCTCTCTAATGTTATCATGGCTGGAGGGAAACGTGTGCCAATGTGCCATGCTCAGAACCAATTCCTCCCAAGGCTGGAGAACCCTGGGGCAAACTAGGTGCTAGACTGAAGGCTTTGACCAGTTCTACCAAAAAGAAGCTGGACCTCTGTCTGTGAGAGCAAACACAGCAAGAAGATTCATTGTTCCCTCTCATCATTCCAGGATTCCATCCAGCTTGCCAACAAATGTCACATAAACAGGATTTTCATGTATTACCTCACCGAAGGAAGCGTGGAGTGTTAGTTAATCTACTCCATCCATTCCACATCACACTCCTACCACGCCATCACATCAAAACTGTGACTCCATAGACCAGAAAAGTTAGGATGAAGAGGGCAAAATGATTCTGTTTTCCTGGTGAAGGACCAGGAAATAGCAGAATCCATTATGCGGAACTATCGAAGGTTGAATTGAACTGTTGTTCATGTGACAGAACCAACATCCCTAATAAACAGCACCAACTGGTCAAACTGGACAACAACCGCTTGTTAAAGCTCCGGGAGACTATAGTCATTATCACAAAATCAGCTTTTAGGTCAAATAAGGAGTATTTTGTAAGAATTAGATAATCTCTTTTGTTCAGCATTGTACAAAATGATTCATTATATTGTCTTCAAAATTCAATCAACCGTTTCCAAAAATACCACAGCTTCTCCTAAAATATGAGCACATTACCCCTATTCTCGCCTCATTGCACTGGTTACCCGTGGTAAAACAGTGAGCAGTCTTGCCACATCTTATATTATGGATTCTCTCGCCCCTTACACCCCTCCTCAAACTCTCCTATCTGCAGATCAGCTGTTGCCCTCGGTCTCCATGGCAAAGCTTGAGACAGAAGGTAGTAGGGTTCCATAATTGAGGATAACCTTCCATTGGGAGTCAGAGAAGCTTCCGAAAGCTAAATGATGATGATTTGATTAATTTATTTTTTTGTATTGCAATTTGTATTTGTTATACTTATTATTATTATTATAGAGAAAACAAGTACAACATGCTCATTTGGGCCTCTGGCTTTCACTTAATTTGTCAGATATCGCATTTTTCTATAATCTCTTCTTTCCTTTTTCTGATGAATCCAGACTCGTACCGATGTTCTGAATTCTGAAAATCATATTATACAGTAGATGTGTTTAAATGAGTTATGTGTCTTCAGCAGCAATAATGTCTCTCTCTCCAATAACACCACTGTCAGAGCGAGACATAATGAGGGTTAATGCACGTGTGTCTGTCCCAATGTTGAAGAGACATTCATATCTAGGCTGTGGCAGTGCTCTGTGAAATGTGAGCTCTCATCCCTTTGCATGATACTGAATGAAAGTCACATGGATTTACACAAGTGTGTGTTTCCTTGTGAGAGTGAGCCAGTATGGGATTATACGTGGCAAGGATCAGTTGGAGTTTCTTTCGGTCTATTATTGTCACTAAACCATTCGTGTCATATTGTTCCTGCCAAATTAACGTGAACTGCAGTTTGTAGCCTTTGATGTGGTAATTTTGCTCAGCTGAATACACCTAAAACGTTTCCATGAAACAAAGAGGCAAGGAGGTATCCTGGGGAGCCATGCAAGGACACGTTTTCAAGGAAGCAGGGGAGAAATATTAGTATGGAGCTGATAGTTTACCCTGAGCAGCGAGGATAATATAGGTATCTCGAAGGCATTAAAGCTTCGTGCTGCAGCTGGTAGCAAATTATTTTCTACCTCCGGGCGCGAAGAAGAAACCCGTATACAGGTGTTGTTAAATTGTTGTTTGTTTGGGGAAATAAATGTGGAACATGCCAGCAAGCATAGTCTCAGCTAATTATTCACACACACCCACAGTGTAATAAATGAGTATGCTTAACCTCTGTGTATCCCGACACCCCCCCTCACCCTCCTTATCGGGGGCAGGTGACACAAATGAGGGTGGCTCTAGTAGTCAAGCAGAAAATCACGCCGTTATTGGGGTATTTACTATAACACACACAGAAACGAGCCATTCTCTAGGGACAGTCACGTCTCTCTGCTTGATAATCTATCTCCATTAGGCACAAGTGATAGGTTCTGATTAATAGGGGCGCAGGCGATAAACACCCATACACAATCACACACAAATACTAACATAAACTCTTATCAGCTTAGCACCACCATCAACATCACAATCACAATGATTTATTATTATCGTGTTGGTCACAAATGAGAATACAATTTATACAATTATGGAAGGCATTTATTCTTTTTTTTGCCTGCCTAATGTTTTGGTTGAGTGAAGAACAATGTAAATGAATTTTAAAACCGTTTTTATGGCATCCCACATGTTGATTCATTACTACATTTATTCATTTAAAAAAGATTTTTCGCTAAATATTTAGATATGACATTTATATGTATTTAGTTACATCTAATTAAAGTGTTTTGTAATGCATTTGTCAACAACTAAACTCCTCTCATATCTTCCTGACACTGTATAACATCTATGAGTTGACACATGATCACAATTTATGTATTCATTGTTTACACACATGTACACAAATGTAACTAGATTTTAAACACTCATTAAAGCATTTCATAAGTCTATATACTGGTTGTACTGTTGTATAATGTTACCAACTATTTATCCAGTTATGAAGTCTTTACAGGAGGAATTGTAGAGCTCATACCTTACATTAAATAATGATAATGTTCAAATACATCATCAACCTGTTCTCAATTAAGTTGTTGTGTGATTTATTTGTTTATGTGAGGAGCTGATAATTGGTGCAATATCACAACAACTTTAATACATTATTATCTAAATCTTCTGATTTGGTTTCAGATAGAAAGTAACAAGTAACATATGTCACACATTATTTTACATATGTCACACATTCTCTATTTGTGTAATGAACACAATCATTTACTTTATAATAAGCAGTAAATTCAAATGACAGACTAACAAATCACCAGCTTGCCATCACTGACAGATGTAGTGTCATATACTGTAGTTGTAATTAGCAAATCTATCAAAAGCAAAGTATTAAACTTTGGATTTTATCAACATGTCATGTTAAAGGCACTATAAGGCAAACATTTTTTAACTTAAATTGGATTTTATTGAATAGGAGGTGATTCAAGACAAAGGTATGTTTGGGAATCGGAGACTTTAGTTGCCAATTCTGGCAGCCAATTAAAGTAGCAACTCTGTACGATATGTTATTTACCCCAAACACTTCTTTTTAATTAAGATGTGTGAATTATTACATTGTTGTGTTTTTGTAACCTTGTTTATTTTCCCCAAACAGCCAACTGCCCAGATGTTTACAGTAACAAGCTAATTTACCGTGTTTGTGTAAAGTGTGCAAGTGCTGTGACACCAGACCGTACAACTTTTTTCTGTAATCAAGCTCGTACTTTCAATGATGGTGCCATAAAAGAGATTTTTATGTTAACAAGCAAATGTATGCACGCATATGTCTGTGTTTGTACATCACAAACAAAGTGAGGACCTACATGTAAATGCAGTGCTAACAAGCATGTCTTTTCCTTAAATCTAAACATTATCAACTTGAGCAGACGTGTCTCTGTCTATCCAAACAAGCAGTCTTTTATCACCCTCTCCCAGTCTCCTTCCATCTCTCTATCTTATCACTTTCTTGGCTTTGCACATACAGCAACAGATCCAGAACAGCCCTTTGCAGTCACCCTTTCATCATATAACTAGAAATAGATTTGACTCAAGAGTTTTTCACACAGAGAGCTCACAATACAAGCTTCTCCACTCTGACATGGGCTCTAGACACAGCAATTTTCATTTCTGCCCGTGTCTAGTTCCATTTAATCCATATCTGTTCTCCCAGTTGACATGAATGCACTATAATGTAGGTGGCATGTGCAGACAAAAAAGAACCACACACACACACACACACACACACACACACACACACACACACACAC
>CALSBZ010045419.1:0-14790 GCA_943591055.1 Gobionotothen gibberifrons | reverse complement strand
ACACACACACACACACACACA
Source organism: Gobionotothen gibberifrons (assembly GCA_943591055.1). NCBI lineage: Eukaryota > Metazoa > Chordata > Actinopteri > Perciformes > Nototheniidae > Gobionotothen > Gobionotothen gibberifrons. The sequence continues at coordinate 14,769 of CALSBZ010045419.1, read as the reverse complement.
CACACACACACACACACACACACACACAAAAAGTGAACAAGTTTATCTTAAAGTGGACCTATCATGCAATATTTGAAAAATATATTGTAGGGCCATACCTATATAAAACATGTCTGTGAAGTTTTTTTTTCAAAATATCAAACAGTTCACCCATTGTAGCCATGCCTCACACTGCTTAAACCCCTCTTTTGCAGCCCTGTTAGAGAAACGCGGATTTTGGGTCCTTAGCTTGAAAAAAATTAATAAGAGGAGGCGGAGCTAATGCCTGATCAGAATTCTACCGGAGATAAAGTTAAATTCGGTTGTGATGAAACGCCATCCTGTTTAAACCACGTCAAGGATTATTTCTGAAACAGTATGGAGCTCAAATGCTTTTTCTCTTGCGGGTTTATCACAAGGTGAGTTCTTTTTTAATTTCCTGCTTTTTAAACACATGTGCTCTACAGTACAGGTTAGCTCTGAGTGTTAGCGAGGCTTGCTAATGTAAACAAAGACATCCAAAACACGTCAGGCATTGTTTCTGATAGCAACTTTCTGTGGGTCCGCCGACGTCACCTCGGATGGACACGTCAGTTCGGATGGAAATCTGTATCCGCTCGTTGTACACCCGTTTTTAAAAGATTTGGGTACGGAGGAAAAGAGAGAGGGTTTTATTTTCTGACGCTGCGTGAGTTCCCCGACGCACCGGGGACACATATTTATGTATAAAAGACATCACAAAGTGCATTTTGCATGATAAATCCCCTTTAACTTTAGGAACAGCAAAAACCAACTAACTAAAACCACAACCAAAAACTAAAGGCACTTCTGAGACAGTTGAGCAACCCTGCTGTTTGAAAGCTTCGGAAAGCTTCGGAAACACAAGTGAATTGAACCTTGCATTTTCATTGTGTTACATTTCTGTAAAATAGTAATTTGTTGACCTATCATACAGAGGGATTAACAAACTAAATTCAGCTCTGGAATAGGCAAACATATGTAAAAAAATCATTTTGATTTATTAATAATGCAGCATCTATCTTATTATAAGTGTGCCCTATAGGATTCATCTTTCCTATATGCATGCAGTGCCTTCGTTTCAGCTGCATTTGCTGATACATCCATGAGATCATATTATTCTCACGTATTTATTCAAATCATCTGTTCATTTATATTTAAAGCGGTATGAGTTGCGACTGAAATCTTCTAGGTTTTAGAATTCTGTCCCTATTTTGGTCGATGTGATGTTGCTCTTGAAAATTGCTGTTTTCCCATCGGAGGCAAATAACTTATTGAAAGTCACCAGAATGCAGCAAAGAAAGTTAAATAATTAATAATAATGGTGCAACCACATCATGGCCATGCTGTCCTGATATGAGGTACATGGCAAAGCTTGTAAATAGAAAGTGTGATAGTATTTATAAGACCTTTTTTTGCTTCTCATAACCCTATCACTCACACACATGGATGTCAAAAAACGACCTTAGCTGCTAGCTTTACCATGAGGGTAATTTGGCATTTAGTGTCTCAAGGACACCGCTGAGTCATAAGCTGACACATACTGTAGAAACAATCCAGATACTGCACCACAGTTTCACACACACTTCATACTACTGCATTACTTTACGCTTACTAAATCACTAAATCACCTTTCACACTTTCAACCTGCAGAAACATAACCCTAAACTAACAAGCTACACTGACTTTTTTTCAGCCGAGCGGGAACAGGTGTTCAGACTGAAAAGAACCTCAGTGACCTGCACTGTCTTGACAGTAAGACCACACATTGGCCCACCCAACACCTAACTGGATGACTTTGCATTGGTTAGACTGTTTTTCCACTGCGCTTACAGATGGGTTTCTAAATGTAAGCTTACAGCAAATAGATATAAATGTGTATCATTACAACTGACAGGTAGCCCAGCGAGAGTCAGACGATCTTAAAAAACGGATTCAGGTTCAAAGGTTTGAAGTTAGGTTTGATATCATTAAATGACGTACTGTAGAGTGAAATGTAATGCGAGTGTAACATAATGAGACAGACAAGTGAAGTGAGCCTTCAATGGCAGATCAAGGTTGTGCTGAAAAATCCTCACTGGACTTTATTTGATAAAGGAAGGAAGTGGTAATGTGATATTGATGTGACTGGAGAGAAGAATGGGATGTTTTGGCACACAATAGGAAGACAAACTGCAGTGGACAGACGCTGGTCACATGACCTAACAGGAAGCACACCCATATAGTGAACTGAATGATTTGACATTACAGGCTTTAAAGTTTGCTTGCATGAAAAGCTTTAAAGATAAGAGTTAAAACTGAAAAGTATAATCACAAGTCCCATGTCCTCTTCAAGTTTTCAGGTAACTGTGAACAGAAACAAGATGAGCCCTAACTGGATGATGTGTATTCGCTTCCTGGTCCTGCATTAACCGGGCTGTCAGTATAATTCAGGTAACTTTTTCAATAATGCATCCCTTGCTGTACATTATCCTACTTAATACACTGCTACTTACAAACAAAATCAATAATTTGTCATTATTACAAATTATACTATATACTGTAGCATCGTAATGCCTTCAACAAATTAGCCTTAGCTATGTATTTCATATCAAACTAAACGTTTATTTACAATTGTATTATTTAAAACTTTGAGAAATGTATTCATAAAATTCTAAAACATTGAAGTGTGTTTTACTGCTAAAATTCTGAATACAGTTTTCGGTATTTTGTAATACCCACTTAGGTTATTGTGGCGCAGCAATGAACCGTTTTGACTTTATCTTAATCTTGCTGCTAATACAAGTATTAACTCTAATTGCAAGCAATTCTTTTGACACTATGCCGAAAACAGAAGCAGTGTAATATGCATATGTGTGAGTTTATACGCGGCACTGTGGTAATATACCCAAACTCTTCATCTTCCATGAAATATAGCGTATTAGGCTCCGATCCATTTGGTAACTTTCCAACAGTTGACTCATCCCAAAGGCCCCACTTCTGCTCTCTCTCTTTTTATCTCTCTATTACAAACACACACACACACACACACACACACACACACACACACACACACACACCCACACACACACACACACACACACACACACACACACACACACACACACACACACACACACACACACACACACACACACACAATCATGAATCAGCTGATGGTTAAAAGCAAAAAAATATATATTTATGACTGTATACACATCATTCCAAAACTCATTATTCTAAGGCCTGTCTTGGCAGGATTAATATAAGGCCTTGCGGTGTTTGTGTATGTGTGCGTGTGTCGTTCTGTGTGTCCTGCAGAAGTGTGTAGTTGGTGGACTGATGGAGGCCTGATTGATTTGATAAAAATGAAAGCCATTGATTCTGTCATGAATTTACAGCACCTCATTTACATAATTCAGAAAGCTGAGTTGCATCTTAGTACAGACATTAATGGAAACAGTGCTCCCTGCACTATGCCACTACCACACACACACACACACACACACACACACACACACACACACACACACACACACACACACACACACACACACACACACACACACACACACACACACACACACACAAATATATGCCTACCAAGCAGACAGATGCTAACATTAACAAATCACATGTGACACACGTTTGAAGTATGTTAACTTCATTACAGGAACGTTTTATGTGTTGTGTAAAGCCAGGCAAATAATTGTAACCTTTGCTTTCAAAGCATGTCTGTACTGTAGTTAAATACTCGTCAACAATGTAAAATGACCAGGTAATCATGGCTGGATTTAACTAGCTATATCGTTAAGAAAATTGCAAGTAAATGTATGTCTCTAATACCTCATTCACACCAACGCAACTCCGGTTCAAGCTCCGTGTTAGAGCTTTTCAGGTTCAGAACCGGTTCTTCGGTTTAGCTCTAGCTCTTTTCACACAGCCCAGAGTCCACTGGTAATGCGTCATTGCGTCATCGTTTGCGTCATGACGTTACCATTTGCGTGCCTGCTTCATAAAGCCAAACCGCGCGGATGAAATCAGTTGCATTCATTTCTTATGGCTCTATCTGCAGCTTTTGCGGAGTCATTTCTGTGGTGACTATATTCTTATAAACAAGTGTACTCGTGTCAATAAAGTTTTTTTTAAAACACAACTGCTTCCGAGATCGGTCTTATTTCTTAAGGTGGACTAAACCATGAGTGTGGAGTAACGTTGTATCTTTCATTTAAATGAACTGTAACCTTCACCCAAGTATGTAACAGCTGTTCTCAAATGAACACGTGAAGTAAAGTTTAATATTTATAGTTTTATAGATTTATAATTAGTTATAATGAGAGGTGATCAACGTGAATGCTCAGGTTCCACCTTAATACGCAGACACGTTGCTTCACCATGAGCAGAAACCTTTATATATACAGTCTATGGCAGAAACACTGAAACTCTTGTTAAGTTTCTCCGTCGTTGTGTACAAACTGGATAAAACGCGGACTTTCTGTTGTTGTTCAGGAGTAGATCCTGTCTCTTCCCCCGCCTCGACGTAAGCGTGACGTATGTGGTGCTTTTGCTCTGGCCGGGCAATTTTTTGGTGCTCGAAATGAACCGGATTCCGGAGCTAAGAGGCTGCTCAGCTGCGGTATGAAGAGGAAAACCCGGTGCTTTTCAAGCTCTAGCTCCGGGCCGGCCCTGAAACACCGTTGGTGTGAATGAGGTATAAGAGGCTAAACTTGGCTTATTGCTGTGACTCGTTCCAATGCAAATGTTTGCTAAAGCTGTTGTTCCGTTATATTCATTGGAGTAAATATATCAAATAACTAAGGCTGGACCGTACAGTCAACACAATATCTGAACCAAATATCTGTTTGGCTTCCCGTCAACCCTGACACAACAAAGTGCCATTGATACCATAAACCACACACGGGTGAGAATTACCAGAAGAGATCAAAAACAAATGCATGCTGTGTAAACAATTATGATGTCATATAAACAACAAACAAGAGCAGGAATTTCACAGAAAATCTGTGAATATATATCAATCATTACCAAAAAAAAAAATCCTATTTAGCAGTGTTTGACCGGACTTAAATATACACAATTTCAATCAGACACCTTGCTGAAAGATATACCTTGCTGGTTCTGTCTGTTAGCTCACTTGGTAGTGCAATATACAGTAGGTGACGCTTAAAGAGCGAAAAAGTATATATTAAGGATTGCAACACATTTATCTACTTTCTCATCTAAAACCTAACTGTTTATCTTTCTGCTCCTCATGCAACACTATCAGGTTGGCTCATTTGGGCTTTTTTGATGAAAGAGTTACTTCATCTTTTCTATTGCTGCCTAATTAATTTCCCAGTATGCTCCATCTAAATCCTGGTGATGCACTTAGACTGTACCTAACCCTAATGGATGGTGTGGTTGTGGCCATAAAAAGGGTGTTATTCCAAGACATGTGGGATCAGGGGTAACATTTGGCAACAGGAAGCTCTCCTGTTTTGTGGCGATAGTGCACCAGTTCTGGAAAGCACCGGTACATACTCTGGCTGCAAGTAAGGATACTCATTCGCTGCCACAGATTTGCATTTGGTCTCTGCTTTAACATATGGAGCAGCATGGATAATACACATGAGAACTTACTATGATCTACTTCAAATTGACTAAAAAGGTTTCACTCATCAACTTCAATTTAAATGTTACAGTGTGTTTATTGAACAAATCATTTACAGCGCAGTTCAAAGGTGCTTATAAACGTTGTGTGTTCCTCAATGACTATGATGACTATCACTACCACTTCACAAACACTGACGCCAGTCTTCCAAATAACAAAACTTCCCCAGATCCTGCCTACCACAACTTACCTAACTATCTTCTGGAGCGTGCCGGGCTCGAGGCGACTTTAAAGGCAAACATCAGCGGCCAAAACCCTGAAACGCCTGGCCCCAACAGGGACTAATTCCCCACCCAGGATTACCCCGAAAATAAAAAAGGCAAAATAATAAATGAGTGCTTGAAGGAAGGACTGATTCAGCCCAACTCCCCTATCTAAACTGAGCAAGCTGTTAAACAGTAAGAGACTTCACAGCCAATGCTACACTTATATACACTACTGCCCACCACCAAGCACAATATCAACACTATACAACAAACAATGAAATACTCAGTCCTTGTCTCAAAGATCCCGGACGAGCCCCCATTTGTCACGTTCCCTCCTAAACTAGGGGTGCAAAGGGAAGTAACAAAACACAAGAATAACCGGGCGAGAGAAAAAGGAGAGGAAACTGACTGCTGAAGCCACATAGTGATGTTTAATTAACCAATGATAGACAAAAGAGACTCACTAGCCAATTTGCAAAGTAAACTGAAAACAACTTTCTTATAAAAGAAAGCGACTAAAACAAAACAATACACTGAAGCACATCTCCTAATAGTTAGCAAAATACAGGTTAATAGCAGGTCTCACACAGTGACAGAGACACTACACATGCTGCACACATGCAGCCCAGAGGAGAAGAGGGGCCACGCAGCATTCCTCAGTTCCTGCCCTGATTGGGGATTGGGAGCACCTGGGGAAGAGGCTGCACCTGGAGACAATCAGGGAGAGAGAGAGAAACACACACACAAAAGCACACACACAAGCACCCACTGCGGCACGTAACACCTTGGAAACAGTTGTTTGTATCAGTTTTTAAAAGGACTTGGAAAAGGTGGAAGTTTAGTTAAGCTCTTCTGTCAAACTGATCTGTAGTGTTTGTTAAACTACTTAGATATGCCACTAAGTTATGAATGCTTCATAGAAGAAAAACGAAAGAATTAAAGAAGAAATTATAAGAAAGCTTTCCGACACATGACACTTTAAATATACTTTAAAATACTGATGTAGCAAGCCGGAAATCCTCAGGCAGTTTGTTCCACACACCTGAGGAGCCCTAACAGCAAACACTTGGTCCCCTTTAGCCTTTAAGCATGAGGGGGAACAGTCAGCAGAATACTGCCTCAGGGTGTTAGGCTGCACATTGGTTGGTAAGAAGGCAGTTCTGATATATTTTCTGGGGCTAGGCCATGAAAGGCTTTTAAAGTAAAAGGTAAAATTATAAAATCAATCCTAAACTAATGGACAGCCAGTGTAAGGTCATTACAAGCAGTAATGTGTTATTTTTTCTTAATTTTTGTTGGGGTCTTGCAGCGGCATTCTTTGCACAATTTGGATTCTGTGAAATTATATGTGATTTATACCCGTAAAAGGCCATTAAAATCATCCAACCATGATGAAATATTAGCATTAATCATAGTGATATGAGTGTCATTATATCTCACCATTAATCGTACTATGATGTGTTGTAGTGTGTAACAAGCCATTTATGAATTGTTTATAAAATGCTTGTAAATGCTATAGTAAGAGGTAGCTCAAAATGAATGACTACAAATTGCAACATGACATTACAGGATGAGCATTAATCCAAACGCAGAAACAAGCTGACTCTTTCTACAGAAATAATAGATCATGACATCATGCCAAGCAAACATTTTTACCCTGAGGTGTTAGCACAAGACAGGAAGAGTAAAAGGAAAGACAGAGATAACGAGAAAGTGATAGAGCTCTCCCACCTGGCTACCACCAAGTGGTCCACATGCAGCAGAGAGAGAGAGTGAGAGAGATAGGGGGAGAGAATGAGTGACAGATGAATGAAGGATGCTGTGAAGCCCTCTGTGTTGCTTTAATTGGATTTGAATAGGCTGTCATTGTGTGGGAAAATACTTTAGAGAGAAGAGACTGTTGCACATGTGTGAGCACACACACAGACAAACACACACAGACATCCACAAACTTGGCAAATCCCAGAGTCCTTGGAACAGGGACAAATGTATCATTTCAAAAGATTCCTATGAGCCATAGACATGCGTTAATATGGCTCATTTGCGACAAATCAATGCAGATTAGTTTTTCAATGTGTGCAGCAAGATACTGTATAAAAGCTTCAGTTGTTTGGAAATAATACAAAAATAAATGAGGCTTCAGTCCAGTGTTAATGACTCTTAAAGTTGATTATGAGAAATGTCTTTATTTAACTGTTGTAAATATGATTAGCATCCTAAGAGAACCAAAATCATGGCATCACATCACCCCGGTCCTCAAAGAACTCCACTGGCTTCCTGTCTCTCACCGCATCCACTACAAACTCCTGGTCCTCACATACAAAGCCCTCCACCATCTGGCCCCCCCCTACATCACTGACCTCCTCATCCTCTACCACCCCCCCGGTCCCTCAGATCCACCTCAGCCAGTTTCCTTTCCATCCCCAAGGCCAAACTCCGGAGCTTTGGGGACAGAGCCTTCTCTGTGGCAGCTCCGAAGCTCTGGAACTCCCTCCCCCAAGACCTCCGTGAGTCTGAGTCCCTCACCCTGTTCCAGTCCCGCCTCAAGACCCATCTCTTCTCATCAGTATACTCATAGCCCCCCCCCCATCGATCCCTGTCTGTCGTTCATCTTCGTCTGTCCTTCTCCCACCCCCCCCCACCCCCCCCGCTTCCAAACTGTAAAGCGACTTTGAGACTATGAAAAGCGCTATATAAATTCAATTTTTCATTATTATTAGGCTATTATTATTTGATATTGGTGACATCTATAATCCACTAATAATAGTCAATGTACTTTAAACTCACTTCCTTCTCTGTCTACACAGTAATTACAAGTCATGATCCATATATTTTACATCATTCACATACTCCAAACCTTCAACAGGTAGAAGTCCATTATTTCTGTCTGTCAGCACATTGACACGTTAGCATTTACATCAATTTGCACTTTCCAATTCAAGTGATGTGATGGAAGGCAGCTAATAAAATGCTCTAGTCTAGAGGCTTCTCAATACTCTAATTTCCCCTCCCCGACTCCTATCCTCGACTCCTATCCTCGAGACTTAGTCCCGCCCACAGGAGATGCGAGCGGAGGACTCAAGGAGGGGAACCGAGGAGAGAGGAGTGGAAGCAGCAGGCGGTTAGAGAAATGAGAACTCCTCTCCTCTGAGCAGTCATTTTAAAGAGATGTCCATTAATGATGACAGGAGGCGCAGCAGCCCTCTGTCTGATAGACAGATGTGTTCATGACGACTTATATATTTACTTTTAATTCATTGACAGTGTGGTATAATGAGACACAATAACAGGCACATTTTAGGTATAATTACATTACATTACATGTACATTACATGCCTCTAAAGACCAGATCTACTTTTAGCATGGAAAAGGAAGGTTCGCTCTTAATCAGTCGTTCATAATAGAGACAAAGAAAATGAAGAAAGCAAATATGAATTACACAGTAATATATTAAAGAATATAAGGAATAAATGATGTTTGCATGACATTGGTGAATACATGTCTCGCCCCTCCAAATATTCAAGCAGATAACAACCAAACCCATTAAGAGAGAGTGTAATCTAAACGCTATAGAAAATATCTTCACTCACACAGATGCTCCAAAGTACTTCTTGAACTGTGTAACAACAAAACGGCAAACCGTGATAACAGTGTGACAGCAGTTGTCATTTTTTATCCGACTCTTCTTTCTCTAAACACTGTCATTCATACTGTCTCTTAGAGCACTATATCTTGTTTTTGTTTTGAAGAGGATAACCCATTGTATTTTATACATATATGATATCATTTCTTTTTAAAATATTATCTAGCTAACAAAAAATACAAAAAATACAATGCTCTCCACATCTAAACAGGTTACAAATATTATGTTTGACTGCAGGTTAAAGCTAAATATTGTTAACTCTAATTTTTTCAAACTGCAATCCATCAGTTATTTCCTAAACTTGTCAAATTTGGATAGAGTTGTTCATGCTTTGAGCCTCTCTGACGACGATGACTGTAATTCCTTCTTTTCTCGCGTTGGCTGTAAAGCTCCCTGTACGACAGCACATTGAAAAGGCAGCAGCCAGACTTGGGAATGTAGATCATGCATCCAGTCTCCCATGGGATCCCCCAGATTTGGGACATCAGGGGGATTAAATGTCCCAGTTAAAACCAGACAGTTCCAATTTTCAAGCATTTGTCAGAACATCTTAGTACAGACAGTCCTTATCCCCATTATTAAACTAAATGTTGGTTTTAATGATCAGAGGATAAACAGTTAGGAGTCCTTCCTTAAAAGTTAATCACAACCAAAAGAGGTAAAACGCGATGCTAAAAGAAACTTTGTGGAAAGAGAGTTACGTTTATGAGAAGGCTCACATTTTATACACTTGAACATTTAAATATTATAAAAAGACTATGCTATGAAATAAGTGTGTGATGTGTGATGGTTGGTTTATTTAGTGTGTAAGCCTCATATCTTGACATTAGGATTTGTGTTGAGGAAATGTTATGAAATACGTAAAAATCAGCCCCGCCTCCAGAAATGTAAAACCCTAACTAATCTTGCCATGATTTACAAATTCTCCATTTGAACCTGAAACTTTCCACTGAAAATGGATTGTTCCATTAATAAAGGAATAATGATTATATTAAGGCTGGGATAATGTGTTGCACCAGGGAGATTACGTTTTGGCCACCGTCTCCTGCAGCACTGTTAAGGTGCAAAATGTAAGTGTGATCCATTTTAATCATGCAGTACTCTATTGTGTTTTGTTTATTAAGAGAGGTAAGAGACAAGTCATTTGATTGTGAAGGATAATCCATATGCATTCGTACTTCAACTGTTTTACATGGATGCTGTGGTCATTTTAATTGCATGATAGAAAAGTATCCATTATATTTGAACATTTTAGGATACATTTGATTTAAAGAGAAACACTTCAAATGAAGCACTCAATATAGGAAGGGTATAGATTAAACATACTAGAAAATCTAAAAGTTTGTATTCTTACAAATGCAAGAATATTAAAAAAACGTAGTTGTATAACAGTTAAAGCTGCCTGTAAAACCTGACAGTCTCTACTGTATTTACTTTGCATTAATATATTCGACCAAGGTCAGTCTGCTTGGGGCTAGTGGAGTCAGAGAGTTGATGCTAATCACTCTAACACATCAAAATAAATGTGTGTGTGCGTTTGCATATGCTGTGTGTGTGTGTGTGTTTCTGCTGCTAGCTCGATCATCTCATATTCAAGATGCGTATCGCCACAGCATTTGAGACAAAAAGACCCAGACATGATATCTGTGAAGCAGACATAGCGAGCGTCAGAACGGAAAAGAGAAAAACAGCAGGAGCCAAAACGGGGTAATAGACAGAAGATATGGTAGATTGGAGGTGATCCAGAAAGGTACGCCATACTCTGATACTGACGCTATACAGTAGACTAAAAGAGCCAGAAGGAGGGGTCTAAAGACAGGGGGGCACTCTGGGGGAAATAAAGGAATGAGGTAGTATTGTCTTTTAGAGGATGAAGTCATTTTCTCCAGACAATGTTCCTGTTGCTGTTAAGCATCATGGGAAAGAGCTGACAGAGTAATGGATCACCACTTGCAGAAAAAAAATTCACTCACACGTGTGCACAAGACACACTCATACACACAAGTGACAAAAGGTAGCGAGAGGGAGAGCAAGAGCACCATTTCAAAAACACATTCAGTCTCCATCCCACAGGCTTTGTGTGCAGCAGCTCAGCCTCTTTCAACTGTGTGCAGTTACATTTTACACACAATTATTAGTAGCACCTGAATGTGCAACAAAAGGGTAAGTGATGGTCAGGTAATTACGAAGCAATGAGGGATGCCGTAATAACTATATTCAGTATTGTACCATTTCACTTGAGGGGGTAGAAAAACAGCGGAAGCAGTCAGTTTGTCAATTCACAGATTAATGGACTAATAATCACGTAATGATTTATCATTCATTCATGTGTATCTTCCAGTCTGCTCACAAGTAGCTCATCATTAAAGTCCTCCATTTTGAGTTATTGGGAAACCACCCATCAAAATAATCTATATCTATAATCTTCAGGTGGTTCCATCTTTCTTCATTGGTACATGTTTGTATTTTGTATTTTTGTATTTACATTGTGTGCATCGATGTTTGTGAGTAATCAGGTTGTACTTTGGATCTGAATTACTCCTGATGATTCAAGTCTGAAATATTACAGAGTTTCTGTCAAACTGGATGATACTAACACACATGTGCTCAGCTACACACATGTGCATGTGAACACACACAAACTTTGCTACATTTTGAATTTTGTCATTAAGATAAGAGTTCCTGTAGTAAAAGCTGCACTTGTTATCTACCTGGAAGAGCTCACTCTGCAAAACATCTGAGCTCCTTATACCTCTGTGTCACACCCCTGTGGAGCACCCTAAGGTGTACCTGTCAGTGAAGACTTGTATTTCCCTGAACAATTATTCCTACCACAGCGGACCTGATCTAAGTTGTCTTAAACTAGCATATAATGTGTCACCAGGCTCTCTGGCTTAGTGTTTAATGATGTCAGCTCAAAGCTAGTTTTAAATCGTACCCCTGGTTTCCTTTCTGTGAAGTTACATGTTTCTTTCTGTATTTGTGTTGACTCAAAATGCCCTTAGGTTTATATTTGTTTGTCTGCTTATGCATTAGCCTGGAGTGTACAAGCAAACCTTTCAAGGTGTTTTTCTGCCTTCCCTAGGATCGGCTCAAGCACCCCCATGACCCTGAAAATGAGTAAGCAGATATGGAAAATGAATTAATGCTGCCTGGTTGTACTGCGCTGTCTCAATGAATTGCTTTGGGCTGTTAGTGTTTCTGTTCGCTCTGTGCTGCTCCTCTGCTCAAATATATCTGACCTGCAATCATGCATAAGCCAATACACAACATGCTGTAACTCTATAAAGAAATATAGCAAATATATATCCCCACAAGCATTATATGTTTTGTACATCTCTCAAAGTTTCTGCTTCAATCCGATAATATGAACTGATAATGGCACCACGCACTGTGTTAACGTTTCCTTCCTCTGTCTGTTTGGAAAGTGCACATCTCTTTGCATTAACAGTATCTTGAATAATGCAAGATTGTGTTCTCGTTTCTCAGTTTATTATTTCTAAAATTGTACGACATTCATTACATTGGCGTGGTGTTTGTTTGTGGACAGAAATCTAATGTTGTGATCAAAACAGGAATATCTGCTAATTCTTTCAAATGTATTCAATTTATTATACAATGAATAACTTGTTAAATGTAAATCCAAGTTTTTATTCACAATTTCAAATTCTCAAATGTTTTTTTTTTCAAGCATCAGAGTAAAAATACATATGACAGCATCTGTTGTTGTTACTGATGAACAGAATGAAAGGTGTTCGGAGTATCTTTTTTTATTGTGCATGTAATAAAGTTTTCCCACTGGTTTCAGAGTGTTTACTGTTGAATTGCAATTTTACAATTTCTACCATCTCCAGTTGTGTGTATGTTCATTTAGTTATTACTATTCTTGATAAATTCTTTATTCATTTTCTTACAAATCTGTAGAATAATCTATCAATAGCGGCAGTAACATAAAAACCCCAAGGCGATCTTTACAGTTTCCATTTATTTCCAGATGAATAAATCTGAAACAACGTTTTATGGATTTAACTTTAAAAAGACATCTTCCAACCAGATATTTAGTGTGTAATGGCCTGTAATTTCACAGCATCTACAGATAAAGTAAAATAGTTGTTATGGCATCTATGAATTATGATGTCTTCTTTTATAATCGCGTCCAGAAATAATGCAATTTGGTCCAGCACACAGACAACCAGATGGACAGATTGATGATGGACAATCAGGCGAATGGACTTTCCGATAAATGAACAACAAGACTGATAACTGGAGAGAAAGACAGGAAGCGAGGGCAAAGAGAGACTGGCATGCATATGCGTTGACAAACAGATGGACAGACAGTTTGAACAGACAGACAGATAGACAGATGGCGGTTCTATTAGGAAAAGTGGGCTTTGATGAAATGGACAAACAGACTAGCATACAGACAGTAACTCTACTGGGAGGCTCTAAATGGGCAGGCAGAAAATGAACAAGCTTGACATCCTAATGTAGAAATGCGGCTGTGATGCCCGCGGCCAGGTGAAGAGAGGACGTCGTATCTCTGAAGACCATCGACATGAGGAAGGACTCAACTTTAAAGTGTGTGTGCATGTGTGTGTAGTAGTGGCTTGAATTTGTTCAGTCTGTGTGTATGTGCATGCCTAATACCGCTCAAGCCATTACTGAGCAACCAGATCAAAGTAGTGAACATGCTGCCAAAACAAGGTGCTAAAAGACTAAAAATACTGACGGCTGAAGATTTGTCACACACATCCACATGCACAGCATGAAACATAACATGCGCACAAGCACACGCCTGTGCACACACAGACACCAGACAAAGGGCAGAAGGACAACAGGGACATCTGTTCCACAGTTTTATCTCCTTTCTAGCTAAATGTTCTAAAGGCGCAAAGTGATGTATGAAGAGAGCAGCAACTAACCTTATTTAGAACAATGTTGAACTCCAAAATGCCACCTTCCACTCCCCTAAGCCCCGTATGAATGACACGTTTTATCATTTAGGTAATCAAAGCCACACACAAGTACAGTATGAAATAGGTAAGGTAAGCAATTAAAGGGGCATTAGGGAGAGGGAATGTATTTTCTGCTCAGCAAAAAGTTTTTGTTTATTCTTTTACATCGCAACATTTTGAAGCGTGTCGTTGTGAGGCCTGTTCCTATTAAGCAATAGCATAGACATCCATTTGAAGGCCTAATAGGGAGTACTAGAACTGCTGCTCGTGTGTAGTGTGTGTGTGTGTGTGTGTGTGTGTGTGTGTGTGTGTGTGTGTGTG
>CALSBZ010045416.1:0-10128 GCA_943591055.1 Gobionotothen gibberifrons | reverse complement strand
TTTAGTCCTAGAGGTCTAACAGCAACTTCTTTATATTTTGTTGATGTTATAAGAGTCGTCATTCGTGCTGCAATGGAAATTAGGATTTGAATCTGTTGATCTTTATATTTCAATATATTTTACAGCTGGAATTTTTTTGTTGTATTTTTAAGAGTTTTTCAGCTTATTTTTCCAAATGTATGAGCAATAATATTTGGATATTTTTCATATATTTTATTCATATTTTTCAGTAATTTTTTTAATAATATTCAGATATTTTATTCATATTTTTCAGTAATTTTTTTAATAATATTCAGATATTTTATTTATATTTTTCAGTAATTTTTTTAATAATATTTAGATATTTTATTCATATTTTTCAGTAATTTTTTTAAATAATATTCAGATATTTTATTCCTATTTTCCAGGCATTTCTTTTTTTTATAATAATTGGATATTTTCAATAATTGTTTTACAGGTTTTCTTACCAATATTATTTTGACATTTTTACTTTTTTTTTCTATGAGTGTGGGGTTGCAAGTAAGAATAAAACAATTTAATATTATTTAACAACATTTAACGGCTAATGAATTTTTTTTTAAATAATTTGCAGACTGATAGTTTGAGGTTACATGAAATGATGAGTGAAGCCATCTGAGTGTTGTTTATCTGCAGCAGCAGCAGCTCAGACTCTGAGCCGCTAAATCTGTTTCTATTCTGAGATAATCAAAAGCTTCACTGGACTGCAGCTTATGCAACAGCGTCTACAACTGGTTTCTAAACTGGTTTCAAACATCTCCATTTATTCCAGCAGCAAGGTGATGAACGATGCTTTCTCTTAAGGGTTTACTAGAGTTCCCAGAATTCCTTTCAACACGCTTCATCCGGCTTTATGGAGAGAATGACAGCCAAACACAGATAACTCAAATGAGAGCTGCAATAAAAGAGTCAACATACGGATCCATCGATCATCCAAACTATTTTCATTGTGAGATTATTTTGATCACGTCACTTTAAGTTATTTTAGGTGACGTCGTTTATTTTTGTAACTTTACGGTTTTGTTCCTCGAGTTATTTTACATTTACCGTTTCTTGATTAAACTTTAGGTAACAATAAGTAACGTAATGTTTTTGAAACTTTACGTTACTTCAAGTTAAATATTGTTTCTTTATATGACTTTAAGTTTCTTCTTAACATAGTGGGTTTTTTCCCCCTTAGTTTAAGTTACCTTTATTTTCTTAATATATTTAAAGTTAAATATGCATTGAGTTACGTTTTGGTTACTTAAGTTTCGTTACTTATGTTAGCATACGTTACTTTAATTTCTCAATGTTAGTTGATGTTACACAATATCAAATGATGATATTGCTCAGCTCAGACCTTGTATTGGGATGAAGTAGCTTGTCATTTTTAAATAGGTTGTAAAAGTTGTCAGATACTTGCTGTCACTTATTGTTTCTCCTCACTAGCCAAAAAAAGTGATGAAAGGTTTGTCAGAATATTCTGAATATAGGATTTACAAATGTTGATATCAGCAAAACATAGGTTAGGTAAAAGTATTCAGTTAGTTTAGCTAAAATAATAATTGTATTTAATTATTAAGAACCAAAGCCCCCCCCAGAGGTCCTTGGATAGGAAACTACTGACCCCCATGGAGCCTCCGCTGCTTCGTCATTTTCTATCAATAACCGGAGAGACAACAGCTGCCAAACTATCACCCTCTGTGGGAACCATTAATTCAACCCTACAGACAAAACACTACACAAACTACAGCAACACACTACACAAACTACAGCAACACTACAACAAACACTACTAGTGATGCTCCGATTGCCGATCCGATCGAGTGGGCGGGGCCTATGGGGATCTTCCATTTAAAGTGATGTTTAAAACTCAGTTAATGCTCATTCGCTGGAGCTTCCACAAATAACAACAACCAACATAAGTATTACATTCAAATGAAGTACATTATTCAAGTTTACACTAACTTTGGATTATAACACGGGAGAAATGGGCGGAAGCGCTCTCTTTTCCTCTCTCCCCCTCCCTCCTGACAGCCTGTCAGTATCGTCTCATGCAGCTCACTGATCCAGTAATGAGTGACCCGACAGCCGACAGTGAAGAATAAATATATTTAACTAGTTTAGCTTGTTCCAGAGGTAGATCAAATAGCTAAGTGTGTTAGGTCTAACTCTTATGGCGCATTTCCACTACAGCGCGGAGCTCGCTTTAAGCGTTAAACTTTTAAAATGCGTGTTTTCTAAATGGAGATCGGCTAAGCTAACGCAGTATATGCTCCGACCGTCCACACTCACAACAACGGCCTACAGACATAAATAAAGCAGCGACTGTACTCGCCATGACACAGACAGTCTGTGGTTTGTACTTGTTTCACTTCTGTGTAGTTTCTGAACAGATATGAGGAGCTGTGAGCTCTGAGTGCTAACAGCTAACGGCTGATGTTGTTTTTCTGTGGTTCTCATTGAAGATGACGTCACGGCTTCGCCTACACTGTGTTACTATAGTTACTGCCCCAGCTACTAAACTGTAATGGAAACGCAGCATAAAGTGAGCCAGTCCTAACGAGGCCTGGCCATACCGAGCGAGGCCCTGTAGTGGAAATGCGCCATTAGTGTGTGTTTCGCTCCGCTCACCGGTCCGTCACAGCGGGCGGAGCTCGGCGGCCGATCGATCGGAGCATCCATAAACACTACACAAACTACAGCAACACTACAACAAACACTTTACACACTACAGACAAAACACTGAAAACTACTGCAAAAACTACAAAACTACATTTGAGTTCACAATATACAGTCTGTATACAGTATAAACTCTCTGTTGAGCAGGGTTAGGGTTAACTCACTTTGAGGATCTTATATGAGTATAATAGGTGTGATTAAAGCGATAAAGCAACATATATTTCTTTACATTTATAAAATGACAACTTATATAAAATGATGGTAAACTGGAGTAACATATGGGGGAAATGCAAAGGGAAAAATAATTACATACATTTACTTAAACTATTTTTGAATTAATATGATTTTGTTTTAAATAAATACAATGAATTATTACTTGAAAATAAAAATATACAAAAATATTATTTTTATTATTTTGCAATGTATTGATAGTTTCAGTTTCAGTCTCAGCCTAACATAAATAAAAGGTAAATACATGCGAAAATACATTAAGTGTTTAAATTAGAAATCAATTAAAAATGTAATTAAATAGAAAAAACATATAATAATTAAGCAAATCAAAAAAACTGAGATATTGTGAAACGTTTTTTTAATCAATTAAAAAGAAATGACTGCATTCACTCATTGTTTTAGAGATACAAATGTGTCATTAAAAATAATTGAGTTTGAAGTGGGAGCATTTGACAGAAAGTGGTCATAGTAGGATCTTTTTAAATGAGTTTAAAAAATCAAAAAGGTGCATTTAAGTGTGTATAAATCACTGCAAACTGTTCAAAACACATGTATCAAAAGGGGTCTGTTTTAGGGACACCGAAGGAGTGTTAAACGTGTTATAAAGTGCATCATAGTTTAGCACTTTTTAAATACATCAAGTGTGTCCATCTTTCTCAAAGCACCGTGGGAAAATATTCAAACACGATGCCAGATTGGAAACAGATGTTCAGAAAAGGAAGGAGAAACGTCCTCGGTGTTTTTACCGCAATTTCTTTCTCCTACTAGCACAAAATAAAAAAAGAAGCCATAAATAAATACAAAATTAAAGGAATTAAGTGCACTTTTAATGGTCCTTGGAGGTTATTCCCGGCACGTTGTGTGTCCTGCTGCCGCCTGCTAATCACCTCCCCTCCTCCGGAACAAAGTGAACTTTTACCGGGACTTTGAGTGTTTTTTACCCGGGTTTTAGTGGCGTTTGTGCAGGGTTTTCGCTCACCGTGCTGTGGCTGCAGCCCATTCCTCCTCCTCCCGGTCCTCCGAGCTGTCGGTTAGAAGCAGCTCCGCTTCTTCTGTTGACAACTTTCAAACACGGAAAAAAAACAAAAAATTCCGTCCTTGAACGCACCCCGAAAGGCGGGGCTTATTTATGCTGCCTTCAGGGACACTTCGTAGCTTTGTCAATCTAATGTGAAAAGAGTTAAGTAAAACAATTAAATACAATTCAAATGTTATAATAACAAAATAAATGGGAATACATGGGAATTAAATTAAATTAATTAAATTAAATTAATAAAAAAACAAACAAAAAGGTTTTTAAAATAATTTCTTTATAATAAATAACAAAATGAAATGTGTTATAAAAGATAAATACAACTGTGTTAAGGACACTTCATGGCTTTAAAATCCAACATCTTTTTTTACATACACATATTACATATAAATGAATCAAAGTAATACAAAACAAAAGAAATATAGTAGTAGTAATATAATATAGTTATATAAAATAAGGTTTAATGAGTACATGAATACAGAACAGATTATTAAAACAGATTATTAATTGTGTTTTATATTTGTTTTACGGACAAAAAAACAAACCTAAGTTAAGTAATCAAAAAGTACAATTCTTAATTTCTATTAATATTTATTCTGTAGTTTATATAAAAAAAATGCATATTTATTTTTCAATTAAACTCTGCCGGATTTTCTTTAGTCAATGGGTGTTTCTCAATGTCGAGGATGCTTCCTTGGGAGGACAAGTCCCTCTGAGTCAGGTCCTTCAGAAGCGAGGCAAGAATCCTTCCTCGGAAAACGAAGAATGGTGGAATAGGCTAACAGGTATGCCGGAGTGCGTCATATGCGAGGCCCCGCCTTAAATGGAGCGCTATTTCCGCCAAAGATTTGGAAATTGGTCCGTGCGCAAAGCATTGTGGGGATTTTAAGACCGCGGAGGATACACATGTGCAGCCTCGAAATTTCTCGCAACGAAAGACGCCGGCCTCGGTATAATTCCAAGTATCCTGGACATTGAAACAGTCCTTCGGCGGGACCCGATGACGTAGCATCCTTGAAATAGTGGCTCTGGAGTAGCCGTCCTCGACATTGAGAAACACCCAATGTCTCTCTACATTTAAACTACAGTCAGGCAACTCACGTGTTTCTTAATATGTTTATTAGAAGCAGCATATAGTTTGAGTTTGGCGTCTAGGCTCGGGCCTCATCACTCCACAGATTTACAAAGAGCATTGAGTGATGATTAGATAACTATCCCCCGAGCCTACAGGTGGAAGCTGGGGTGGAAGCTGGGGGTGGAAGCAGGGGTAGAAGCAGGGGTGGAAGCTGGGGGTGGAAGCAGGGGTGGAAGCTGGGTGGAAGCTGGGGTGGAAGCTGGGTGGAAGCTGGGGTGGAAGCTGGGGTAGAAGCAGGGGTGGAAGCTGGGGGTGGAAGCAGGGGTGGAAGCTGGGGGTGGAAGCTGGGGGTGGAAGCTGGGGGTGGAAGCTGGGGTGGAAGCTGGGGTGGAAGCTGGGGTGGAAGCAGGGCCGGCCCTAGCATTTCAGTAGCTCCAGGCGAGATTCTGGAAAAGCGCCCCCCACACAAACAGTCATGAGACATATTCGGTTTTTCCTCCCCCTTTTTCTCCAAAATAGAGAGCGTTAATAATATCACTAACATAAAGGTAGTTAGCTACCTATCTAGCTACATGACGACAGGTAGCAAGCAGCTTATACCTGGCGTTTAGCTATCTGGCTAGATTTAAACATTTGCTTGAAAAATGCCAATAAGCAGAAGCAGTAATCGGACATACCTGTTTTTCCTCCTGCATCTTTCTTCGCCTTTTCCAATGCGCCCCAGAAGGCTTTTTGTTGGGGTTGCCCCTCTTCATGTTGTGACTCAGTGAAGTTCTAGTTCTTGTTCAAGCCGTGAGCGCGCGCGACACGCAAACACACAAATGGACAGAACCAAAGAAAACATAGAGGGGTGCAGTGTTTGGGGTGCCCCTACGTTTTATTTTTCATATTCTCAAAAAAACATATGAATCCTGATCTGGGGGGCGCCTAAACTAATTATAATCTGGGGGGCGTCTAAGAAAAACAAAAACATATATTTTTTTTATCTGGCGTGCATTGGTGCTCGAGTTGACTGCCTGAACTAGCTCGCAGGCTTCGCCCCATTTCTCATCAGCCCTTTTTTGTTGCTGGTGGAAAATATGTTTTTAATTTGACGTTGAAGACAAAGAAGACAAAAGGCACAGGTGTGTTTCTGCACGTCTCACGCTGCTGACACCGAGACAAACTGAGATGAATTGAGATCTTTACAATCCTTAGATCAAGTTCTTTATTCTCACAACAGGAGCAGTTGAGTGAATGTTCTCAGTGAGTTCACTAGGTATCCTGAAAACCCAGTTTGCAAAATCATTATTTAAAAATGTGTCTCTGTGGAAGGATGAGACTCATTTACACATCAAATCAAATGTGAAAATATGATACAAAATGTTTTCACTTTGTTGATGACTACATCTTTTGTTTTAATATTTTAGTAAACTAAATTGCATATTCATTATTTGATATTGACTTGTATTGATTGATTGTTTTTTGAAGCCTTAAGAGTTAAATAGATTAATAATTAAATGAAAATTACATGCACAAATACATGAATTTATGTTTTTAAAATGTGTTAATAAATAAAAGGGAATATGAAATAGGAAATAGAGAGTTTATTTAAAAATAATGTGTGAACTAATAATACATGCAATAACACTTAAATATATTTAAATAGTATATTCACAATTAAATAGGAAAAACAGCAGTTAAAAGGGTAAAAGAAAAGTCATAATAAGGTAATAAAAAAAGCTGAAATAATTGACGTCACATTTTATTTAGCAAATATTAAAGCCTATGATTTTTTCTAAAAGTATAAAAGTGGGTTAAAGCTCAACAAAATAATTCAAAGCTTTTCACCAACCCATAACGACCCTCAACACGTCTGCAAAGGATCCTCAAAAAATACAGGAGAGTAATTAACGGTGCGTTCACTGTAATCAGATTAATTACTTTGTGGTCAGCTGCAGGAAAACACCTGTGTGTGTGTGTGTGTGTGTGTGTGTGTGTGTGTGTGTGTGTTTGTGTGTGTTTAAAATATTTTTGCTGACACACCTGATGCGATTAAAGCTCCTCGTGGCAGCTGTGTTTCTCCTCAGCAGCCAATCAGCATCGAGCTCTTAATTGGATCAGGTGGAGTGGGTGCAACAGGAAATCTAATGGATGGACTTAATAGACCTTTAGATGCTTTCCAGTATTGGTTAACTTATAATGAGCACATTATTCCTTTACATTACATTTTAACATATGATAGTAGGAGATGTGGCCTTCAAATGTAGAACAAAAAACTGAATTTGGAAATTATAATTCCATTTTTTTGTCAAATATTACATTTACAAATATCATTTTATGTAAATATTTTGTAAATTTAGCAATATTGAAATAATCCCCTACAATTTTCTAAACATATATATTAAAGGTGGGGTAGGTAATTTTGGAGAAACCAGCTCGAGTGCGCTAGAATTTGAAAATACACAACCGGAAAAAATCTGCCACTTCCTTCCAGAGCCCCTCCTCCAACACACACGAACGCGCACATGACCAATGAGGGCACGAGATAAGTTTGTGCACAGATGGAAGGCTGACAGGCAGGTAGGCCATCCAGTTACTTTAGCCGGGCCGGCTCAGATGATTGGTCGTGCTTTTTACAGTACTACGGCTTCCTCAGATGACATTTTTGTATGGATTCTTTGTCAAAGCATTTAAGATATTCATTGCTATCGGGATGTTAAGAGCATTCCATGGAATATAACAAAAAGTGTATCTCGAGCCGGTTTCTCAAACTTACCTACCCCACCTTTAATTCCAGAATGACTACATGTATTTATGTAATTGTTTAATACATTGATGTATTTTTCTTTTTCTTTTTTTTTACGTGTGACTGTGGAGGAAACTTCTGTGTAGCAATGCAGTGGGAGTCACCGACTCATGAAGGAGACACGAGGAGAGCTGGAGCTTTGATGGCAAACACTGATGGTTTATTTGGAGTTTCGGCCGGAGAGTTGACAAGACAGGTGGTGTGTAACGGGTTGACACAGCGGTTGCCAAACCAATTCTGAAGAACTCTTTCTGCAGCTCGATGTTTTATCTAGTTCGGAGTGTAATAATCAACATTCTTTATCAGTGAGACTAAACAATATGGACCCTGAATCTAACTAGAGCTCTCGTCCATAGACTGGCAACAACAATGCGCCCAAGCTGCCCCTCCTAAAGAGAGATAGCAGCTATACCCAAGGCCGTAGACCAATGCCATGGGAAAGGAGACAGTGAGAGGAGAAAATGATGAACTGTGTCAAAGGATGAATACCTAAGCAAATTATTTCCCTAACAGTGACTATAGTACAATGCCCTGAGTTTTATTTTAATATATGAACATGGATGGGATGTGCCTTTTTCTGAAGTTGTTGAAATGGTTGTTAATAAAGTTATATAACAAACACACATACAGTAAAACACAAGGCAACAAAATGCAACAACTAAAAATAACTTTTGATACAACTTTAACCTCTTCTCCTAACCTCTAGATAACTGGCTAAACAGGACTCAGCTTATCAGTAGAGTTGAAGCTTGTCAATGACGGAAAATGTGTCAAAGTTTATCGGATTTCGAAATGAAAACATTGAAAACAAAGAAGACAAAAGGTGCAGGTGCGTCACATGACACTGAGCCAAGCAAAGTCAAAGATACATCTCTGTCACTGTCAACAACATCGGAGACAAAACAGCGAGTGTCTGAACATGTGGTCGGACGTACAAACATACCGACACACAGATCTTGTATTTCTTATTAAAACTGGATTCATTTAGAGATGAATGCACCCTGTGTTTGGATGATGTCATTTCTTTGAATCATGAACATCCAGCTGGTAAAAACAGGCATGAATGACGGGTGCTGTTTCATGAACAACAAAGAGGTGTGTTGTTCTCTTCTGACCAACTGGGAAACCTCGGTTGGAAGTTACTGCTCACATTTCCTTTTTGTAATTTATTGAAAAACCAAAAAACAGAATAGACTCAAAATGACCAAAAACACAAGAAAAGCCACCAAAAAGAGATTAAAAGTACCAATATGAGACTTGACAACTACCAAAGAGATGCAAAACTTCAAATAGATTGACGGTAAACCTCTAAGACGCAGAACTTCAATGGAAAGCGTCCAAAAAGGGACAAAACACAGCTGCAGATAGACTCAAAACAAACAAATAGAGATGCAAAAATGTATTCAAAGTGACTCAAAACCAGGAAAACAGACACTTGGTAACTCCAAAGATCTGGAAAACCAAAGAGACCCTGACTCTAAACTCTAAACATCTTTTTAAATGTCCTCAAGGTGGGGGAGGGGTCCTCTAATGTGTCTGCCATGTGTCCTCCTAATAAACATTCAAACAGCAGGAGAAGAAGTGATGTCATGGCCTCATGATGTCATGTCTGCTGTCGCCGCGGCAACAGAGAGAAACAGCTGCTGCTGGAAAGTTATTCTGAAAACAACAACTGCTGAAAGCACACACACAGACAGGAATGTGTGTGTGTGTGTGTGTGTGTGTGTGTGTGTGTGTGTGTGTGTGTGTGTGTGTGTGTGTGTGTGTGTGTGTGTGTGAGAGAGTGTTTGGATCTTTATATAAACTCACCAAGCCGCTCTATAAATAGACTTCAGTTCATTGTGCAGATGATTACAGTTCAGTGTGTGTGTGTGTGTGTGTGTGTGTGTGTGTGTGTGTGTGTGTGTGTCCAAACAGTACACAACTATGTACCCACTATCCACCTGTGAGAGGGAAAGTTCATGGTAAAACATCAGATAGAAATGTTGTGGACTCATATATATAGTCCAATATATGTATATTTATATGTATATGTATTTTCATTTACACATATATTATACAATACCATTTCAAATAATTACAATAGTTATATTGCTACATAACTATTTATTCAATCCAACTTAATGCTTAATCCATTTTGTAATTGTTTTACTTTAGGTAAATTATATTTCATTCCTTTATTTTGAATTGTATACATTTTCCTTTAATTCATGCTATCTATCTATCTATCTGTCTATCTGTCTGTCTGTCTGTCTGTCTGTCTGTCTGTCTATCTGTCTGTCTGTCTGTCTGTCTGTCTGTCTGTCTGTCTGTCTGTCT
>CALSBZ010045415.1:0-21404 GCA_943591055.1 Gobionotothen gibberifrons | reverse complement strand
TGATGTTCAGGTGTATATCAGTATGTAGTGTCTCTACTTTAAAGAGTAACAAACAAATATATAATATAATATACTACAGGAAAGGGAAAGCCCCAAAAAGCATAATAGGGCTTCTTTACGCTCAAATACCATGTTGCTTGAGGAGGACACTGAAATCAGATTTTTTTGGAATTGAAGGAAAACCCAAACACTTATCAATCATACTATAGCTTTTTCCTACGTCTCGTTTATTTAAATATACACAGAGCATATAACCAGCTGATGCAAAGACCGTTATACACTGAATATACACATCTAAATGAGACGACAGAGACTGATTGCTTTGTTTGGTTTTGTTTATGTCTTCTCGCCCTTGAGTGTACCTAACGGCCGAAGACAGTCAACAAAGGTCCATTAATTTGCTGCCGAGGAGCTTCTCACAAATCCTCGCTAATGGTAGATTTCTCCGCCAGTCAGTCAGCCCTCAAGTCACAAGTGGTAGTGGGTGGGAGGAAAGAGTGTGTCTGTAAGTGTGTGTGTTTCTGAGAAGGAGGCGGTGGTAAAACTTGATGGATCTGCCCCTGTAGCTCCGGTCTGAGAATCAGTCCTATTGGCATGTCCATTATTCTCAATGGCCGCGTAAGAAAGCCAGAAGGGACTCATTGAAATACTCAATCTTCTTGACACCAAAAACAGCATCAACACTGCAGGACTGTATTCAGTTTCCTGGAGAGGGGGGGGGGACACTCCCCATACACAGATGGAGAATTGGGTTGTGTTCATGGCGTTGCAGCTTGCATTGGAGCGCGATACATTTCAGGTCATCAAGGTGATGAAACACTGAGCTGGAAATGGGATTGTGCCTGTGAGGCGGTGTACCAGGACGCCAACATGTGAACTGATCCAGGACAATGTTATTCCCAGAGCAGTCTGGATAAGAGAGATACGCAGCAGGGCACGTTTATACCCATGAAAATGTAAATAGAAGCTATCCACTTACCGGGTGAATGCCGTTGCCTCTCCTCAGCTGAAAAGCTCCCGGGGCCGTCGTGTATTTAAAGGAAAGAAGAAAAAACCACCCACCAAGTGCTGACACAAGTGGATGGTTTTGAGCAGCTCTCTCTTTTCAATTACTGGTCTATCTCTGCTTGTATTCATGTGAGTCTGACATCTACAACTCGTCTCTTTTGTCAGGTTGCTTGGGAAATACACTGCAGGGCTTCACGGACCTTCGTGCAACATATCAGAGTCTTTTCAGCCGGAGGGAGAAATGACAGGCGTGCTTACAGAGACTTTTAAAAGGCGCTTTGGAGGGTCGCAATGGCTGCGAGGAGACTTGAGGTCTGAAATGTCTGTCAATGCTTAGTTGTTGAACACACAATAAAAACAACAATGACAGGGCAGTAAGAAAAAGTAGTGTATAGACGTAAAGTTAGAAAAAGGAATAACTTTGACTACTTTGAGGCTGTCAAAGGAGGCTGTCAATATTGCTTTGATACAAGTTATGATGGTGCATTCACACTCTATGCAAAGCAAAGATGTACCATGTTCAGTAACTTGCGATTGTGTTTACTCAAACTAGAAGGGCTGCAACAACAACACAATTTATATTTTGCCATGATTTAGATCAGGAGCGTCAAACTCAAATACACAGTGGGCCAAAATAAAAAAATGGGTACTAGTCGAGGGCCGGACTGGTTCAATTTTAGTTTCTTGCAGAACTTATTGAAATGAACTTATTGCACATATTAAACCTAGAACTAACAAAGCTTAAATGATTGCCTATAGAAACAACATTAAACATTAAATAATCAGTTGCATTCATTTCTTATGGC
Source organism: Gobionotothen gibberifrons (assembly GCA_943591055.1). Lineage (NCBI taxonomy): Eukaryota > Metazoa > Chordata > Actinopteri > Perciformes > Nototheniidae > Gobionotothen > Gobionotothen gibberifrons. The sequence continues at coordinate 19,590 of CALSBZ010045415.1, read as the reverse complement.
TCTATCTGCAGCTTTTCCAGAGTCATTTCTTATGATTACATTTTCCCACAGGCCAACAACAGCTTCAACAAAACTATTCCCCTCAAAGAGAAAAGCAAACATGCCCTGTTGTCGCAAGAAAAAAAGTGCAAAAGGAAACATCCATGTAAACTCAGTGTGCTGCTCTGTGATGCTAGTTCAGATACTTGGCATCTCATCTTGGGTGCAAGGTCATCAATGTTTGGGGTCAGGCTCTGAGCGGAGGAGACCCTCAGGATGGAGTGAAGGTGTGCGTGCAATATACCGGCGGGCCAGATCTAATAGTAATTAGAAATTATCCTGCGGGCCGAAATTAAATCCACCACGGGCCGGATTTGGCCCCCGGGCCTTGAGTTTGACATGTGTGATTTAGATCATAGAAGCAGAGAACAGAGTCACTAAAAAGTGGACTGAACAGGGACCGGGGAATGTGTTGCTAGGTTACCTTGGAATATCGGAAGCTATCATCTGTTCACATTGTTAAAATAAGCTACTAAAACTCACATTTTAGGTCACTTTCCGTCAACAGAGACAGTTGTCCAATTTATAATCCTCAAACGTCAACAAGCGCTCCGCTCCCAGCTGTGTGCGTCACTTTTTAGTGTCCCCTGTGCACGTTTTGTCCAGTTGGTGAAGATCTTTCTTCCTTTGCATGTGTTTTGGCACATTTGTGTTTTTATATATGCATCGCTTCAGAAGCTGCAGCACGTTTCTCCGAATGGGAATGTTCTGGGTCGTTGTAACGGGGTAACATCTGTCCGCCACCGCAGGTAGGAATTCGAAAACTAGATAGCTGCTCGACTTTCGAAGAATACAATGAGACCTTTATTGCGCTAATAGTCTGTACCAGTCTCAATAATTAAACTGACAACCTTCATAACCTTTATTCCTCGCACGACGCTGTCAAACCCTCCAAGGTGAAGAGTCACAAAAGACTCTGATCATTGCATTGAGGCTCACAATTAAAACCTCATTGTGTTCAGAAACCCATTCAACAGGGCCAACAGTGGGGAGACCCGGCAGGTGGAAATTAGGTTATTATGCAAAACATAGAAGACAAAGGGAGGCTATTTGCAGTTAATTATCGTGCTAATGTTCTTAGTAACTGACTAATAATGCATGCAGCAGAAGGAATGTGGTTACTTAGGCCCGTCTGCTCTACTGAAGCTTTTTCCTCGGTTGTAACCTGGCCTGACCGAGCATTTGTCTTCCCAGAGTTATTGATTCCCCGTGTCTCGCTCATTGGCATGCACAGGCACGATAATAAGTAAATCCATCTTCTGCCGCCCCTGCTGAAGGGAATGCAGTCCTTCGGGGGAAGAGGGCAACACATTCAGGTTTAATGTTCCTGTCTGTTGCTGCGTATTAACCGTCACATTGTTTTCTCCTGTCGAGTCCCAACACGACGCATTGAGCTGCAACACGACGCATGAAGTGCGAAGGGACTCGGGTGCATTTGGGACCCTCACCGGCAGAAAGAGTCCAATAATGAAATAAATTCATCCGTGGTGGTTTAATTAACGTGTGCTGTTGAAGTGGAACAAAGCTAGTTGATGGGATATAAACACAACAAAGACACAAGGGTTCCTCTTGAGAAAGATACAACCAAACTAATGCACAAGGGATGTTTGTTTGAAAGCAAGTATTGTACTTTTGACTCCACTACATTAATCGACAGCATTAGTTACTTTGAAGGGTTAGGATAGGGTTAGGTTACATTAATAAAACAGTTAAATTAACTGAGTATTTAAGTTAGATCCACCTTTACCAGCTGCAAAATTAAAATGGTGTTAACATTCATGAATCATTCATTAGAACCCAGTGATATAATATATAATATTACAATACTCAATTCCGATTGGTCAATATGAACATTCCAGAGGTCTGTTATTTCTCGGTAACAGACTGTTGCTAAGGAGAACATGACAGTTGCTAAGGAGGATCAAGGGACTCTGTGCAGTGATATCAATCAGCAGAAAGAAGTCTGGTCAATTTAACGTCAACTGTGGACAACAAACATTAGTTTCCTCCATCAAAACAATACTGTGGAATTATCTTTGAATATTTCTTTTTGTGGCGAGCACAACACTTTAGATTCATGATGGCTAAACTGTCTCCAGTATAGAAAAGACAAAGAGAACAAGAGAAGGAAAGAGGTTAAAAGACAGAACGCTGGACATCAGCGAAATCAACGGACAGGAAGTAAACACGAAAGGCCCTGACACACCTTCCTGATTTTGGGAGTCAGAGGCCGTCGGGCATTCGCGGCGCCCTACTCAGGTTGGTGTGTCCCGCACTGTCGTTGCTTTGCGGCACATTTTTTCACACCTCCCGCGGCTGACATGTTGAATCGGCCAAAGAAAGTCGGCCAAAGAAATCCCTCTGATTGGCTGTTGCCTCTTTTGAATGACGAATACACACTACCGCTGCCTGCTGGTAAGGACAGTTATTGCCACTCGTCGACTGAAGTCTTTGCGGCGTAGCCGACGCAGGCGACGTAGCGGACGTAAAAGTCGGGACGCCTTCGGTACGCGTTCTTTGGTCTCAGGTTGTTTATAGCGGCCTTATAGGGAACAGCAGAATGTAAACAATCTGATTATTTTTTAACCAATGCAAATATTTTAAGGATCATTGTGAGTCAAACTGTTTTAATTAGCCAGGTAAAAAGTGGGACAATGTGCAGACAACGTCATGTAAATAATCGTTTACCAATACAAAAATGGCCATTCTGCTACAAGAGTATAGTTTTGCTACTTTAGGTATATTTTGATGCTAATACTTTTGTACCTTAACTTAGGTAAAATGTTGAATGCAGGACTTCTACTGCTAAAATAGTATTTATAAACTGTGGTATTACTACGCTACCTAAATCAAATATCTACATAAGCACCAACAGAAATACTGCAAATGTATTTCTGCAGAACTGTAGCCCAGGCCCCTTTTAGTTGCATGTTAGCACACATGTCAACCCTCCACTTGGCCCCTGAGACCCTGTTGGGTTTGAAAGGAAGTTCTGGACATTTTATTATTTTTTTCGCACTTCCCCAGCAGGGAATCGTCTCAGGCTGAAATAATGGGCCGTGGAGTGTCACCGTGCCCCATGGCAGCTGTCATCCGTACCGACAGGACCGGTGTGCTCGGCTTCTTTTCAAATATTGAATCGGGCTGGAAATCACTCTGGTTCTTCAGAGGGGGGGCGGCTGTAGAAAGGGAACAAGAAATCTGAAATGTCACTGCCTCTCTTCATCTGTCCTGTAGCACCGCTCTGTGTTTTATTACTTTTTCCATGGCATTTTGTCTCTATAGGAATAGGCCCAGCTGTCAGAAACGAATGAAAGTCGGAGAATAAAACACATTCTCAAAGGTCACTACCGGATGAAAGCCAGGTGGGCTTTTTTCATATCTGCGTTTTGAATGTAGGATTTATGATGCCTGATATATGATTGATATATAATTATACATAATTCTAGGTCAAGCTGTCATTTCTGTAAAAGCCAGCACAACTTGAAGCCTATTCATATTCTGAATTAACATTATCTGAGTCTTATGCTAACCTTTTAAATTGCATCTGAGGGGGGGCAAATCTATTGTACAAATATCATAATTACTGTTGTTGGGCAATGCTGGCAACATCTGAAAGAGAGAAAGAAATAATATTACTCATTTTCAGGCGAACATCCAGATGCTAAAATGTGCCTCTGCCTGAAAGAGACACCTTTCTCTTTGAAAATAAATGCTTACTGATGCAGAGAAAACACCTGCGAACAAAAACACACACACACACACACACACACACACACACACACACACACACACACACACACACACACACACGGGTGGAGTGGAGTGTGAAGCAGAGAGGGAAGCATCCGTCAATCTTCAAAGGCAGCGCATCAGGAGGACGTGAGGAAAAACAGAACACACCGCCTCGTGTGGTTTTATCTTCTTCAGCCGAGGAGCAGCAGACGCCGGTCGGATCGATGAGATCTCACACTATAAACTATTGTGTTGTCTGTGCATTGTGCATAGTGTTATCTATTTGCATTTTAAGAACTTGTATCTTTACAGGGCATACACACAAACATAAAATAGAGTTAGGACTAAGAAGACCCTTTATTTATCTCCAACGGGGAATTCAGTCATCCACTGAGTCACTCAGGACAATACACACACAGGACCGATACACATTAGGCCTGAATACATACATATATATATATATATATATATATATATATACATACACAAATACATGTTTTGCTATGGAGAGAGCAAACAGGCTGCCAGGTTGTGAGGCGGCAGGGATTTGTGGGTTTGGTGCCTTGCTCAAGGACACCTTAGCAGTGTCCTTGGTCTGATCGAGACTTGTTGATTCCCATCTTTCGTCAAAGACACACTTGATTTCTGATACTCATGGTTATTATTTCCATTTCCATACAGCTAGTGGGCGAGCTGACCAATCAGAGCACACTGGGCTCACAGGGTGGTGGGGGGTGGGGGGGGGGGGCAGGTGCTCCAACAAGGTGTTTAGGACAGAGAGTGAAATTCAGTGAATACACATACTTTACAGAGATGCTGTATGAGAAACCAATATTAGTTTTGAAAACTGCACGATGTAAATCTATTGTAGTAGACCTCAACAATGGAATTATGATCAGTAGAAATGGCCATGTCATGGGACCCAGGGGCGGACTGCCCATCGGGACGTTCGGGACGAATCCCGATGGGCCGGTACTGAAGTGGGCCGGTCGGATAAGTCACTAGCACCCGCACCCCTCCCCCCCCGGTAATTACTTGCGGTATACCGAGATGGGCCGGTCGAGAGTCCCAGTCCGCCCCTGATGGGACCTTTAAAGCATGGTGACATGTCGCAGTAGAGACACTAAATACTAATGTCAACCTGAACATCAGCATTATAGGGCCCCCTTTAAAATATCTTTCCATTTACCATTTATTAGGTAATCGTCTCTTTACCAATTCCCCATACTTGCTGAATTATTGTGGTTATCTTGTTCTGTATTCATTCATATTATTTAGTTAAGTACTTCATATTTAATCACGCCGTAAGCAAAGAAAAACATGTCCTGCTTATTAAACGAAACTCTCAGGTGTGATCACTTTGTACTTTGTGATCTGTGAAGGGTTGAAACAAAGGCCGAGCGTTCAGAAGCACGATCACCATTTCAAAAAGGGTCTGATGCATAAACATTTGTCCCTGAGGCTATCTGTACGTGCTGAACTGACTGTGCTCTGTTGTTCGGCGATGTTGCAGCTTGAATGTTAATTACTGATGGAGCGATAGAACTGGCTCAAGGCTTCAGAAATTATCTCGAAAGTTTGAAATATATTTTATTACACAAAGTTCATTAAGTCGATGCTTTTGATCTGAAGTGCCTCACAGCTTTTCCTTAATCAAATCAAACTGTAATTAAAGCTCAAGGATAAGCAGGGGTTGAAGTACACAATGTTTATCTAGATATTTCCTTATTTGTGACGTATTGGTGCACCTGATTATAATCCTAATCATCATCCCAAACAAATATGTCATCACTGCACTCCTATAAATTAAAAGGTTGCAGACACTTTGACCCAAAACCTTAACCTTGCAGTTTTCGCCCCTTTGGCCTGGCGCTGAAATCAATATCCACCTGCATGCAGAAGCTGATGCTCGAGGCAATTCTCCACATGCGTTTTTAATCAATATGTATTCAGAAAATCGTTATCAATCCCATTTTTTTCAGAAAAGGCGTAGGGACGTGAAGTATCCTCAGGCGTCTTGTGTTGAGGAGAGGGATTATATAACACTAAATGTCTTTTGTGGCCGAGGAGAATGAAAGGAATGAATAATGTCAGAGAGCAGAGGTGTTTCCAAAGCTCCATTCAGCGAGTGAAAAGCTTACACAACAACAAAGCCCACGCAATGCAACGCGGGAGAGCTGATCGGACTCAGAAGACTATCCAGCCAGGCTGATATTCCTGCAGAGAGAAAAACCCAGTGTGTCCTCGGTTAATCAGAGAAAACTGCAGCCATTGCTTTGTTGAGAACTGCTCATCCAAACAGCTTCAGACTGTCTTTTCCTTAGTCCTCAGGAAAACACCCACCAAGTGTGAAGTCCAAAAGATGAAGTGTTGTCAAGAAATCCAGAAAACAGAGAGCCTCCATTTTAGATAGATCATCTCCAAGCTAGACCTCAAAATTCAACTGACATTTTTTTTTAACGCTTTCTCTGAGTAGATATGTTCCCATAAAGGTAAATGGACTGCATTTAACACGAGAACCGCCAATCGGGTCAATTTGACCCAGAGCTGTTTTTTATTGTATGTAACTTTTTTTCAATAAAATATTAAAGTCTCCCAGTCCGTGACTTTTCCTGAAAGTGTCTTATGTAGCACCCTATGTTGTTAAACATGGTCAATATGAAGTCAGATTGAAGAAATCGCCAACAAAATTGCCATTTATACCTATTTCCGCCAATGCCTTTTGTCTACTGCGGTTCCTTATAGATTGAGAGATAGATTGAGAGAGAGATAGATAGATATATTGATATCGCTCCCAACAACGACAACCGCCTCACGAAACGCTATGTTGTAGCGTTAATAAATGAAACAATTTAACAAAATTACTTATCATTATTATACTAATTACAATACCACAGGACAATTTTTCTTTTTAAAGCAATACTTTTACCTTGAAAATCAATGCATTCTAATGCCGGGTCAATTTGACCCCGGTGGCGGTTTTAGGTATAAAAAATCTCTGGCGGTTCTAGTGTTAAATAGCATCTTTCCAGTCTTTGTAACCCATTAAAGCGCTTTTACACATACAAGTCAGTATTCACCCATGTTATGAAGGTGACACCAACCAGGGTTCAAATAAAATGAATTAACACAAATACAACAGAAAAATCACTCTTAAGAGGAAAAACTTGACTAAACCAAACATGGCTCTTGATCAGGGTTGCAAAGGGGCGCAAAGTTTCCGGTACATATCCGGAAAGTTTCCGGTACATTTCCATGGGAAGTTAAACTGGGGAATTTTTTTTTTTTTTTAAGTAATTTTTTTTTTTCATTGAAGAACGAAAACCCCAACCCCACTCATTAAAAAATGAACAAAAATGCACCTCCCATCCAACAATCCCCACGAAGTCCCATTCAAAATGTTAAATGAAAAGAGCCCCTCTCCCTCCAAACAGTCCCATTAAACATGCAAATCTTCCTTCAAGCAATCCTCTGCATTTTGGCTAAACCCTTTCAGTCAACGGGCTCTTCCTGGGCCAACTCTGAGTCTTCCTCTGCAGTGTCTCTGTCCAGCCTTCTTGAGGATGGCTCTGTGTCGGCTCAGAGAGCCGTAGGTTTGCCCGAATGCCAACCAGTTTTTCCACTCTCTCTTTGTGAGCCTGTTGCGAACCTTTGTGTGGTCTCAATAGCCATGCAGTAAGCAGTGTGCTATGGCATGGATATCTAAGTGTACTTGAATGGCATCTGTTTGTTTTAGTCAAGATTATGCTAAAATATACTTTCCCCAACTATATTTAAGTTCCCTATGAAGAGCCAACCTTCAATTTAGAAAATTCCCAGTTTATTCCCATCTTTGAACATTCCCAGAATTTTGCAACCCTACTCTTGATACAGACAAAATAAACGTCTTGATTTGGAAACATCTGGCTCTCTTGACATGTCATGGACCAAGACGAACTGGTACAGGACAAAGGGAAAAGAAGGCTATTTAGAGGAGAGTTAATGGGCAGACAATCACACTGGCGGGAAATAAGAGGACTCGAAACGAGATGGAAAGGTAAGTAGAAATTAAAACAGGTAGTGCAAATACAGAGACTGGACATAAGTGATTGTTACTTTGCGCATGAACAACGACATGACTAAACATAAATAACTAAATCCAAACATGGACTATGAACTAAATATTGAACATATACAGTACCATGACAGACACCTGGAAAGTCCAAATTGACCAATCATAATTGAGTATTCAACTCTTCTCATCTCAAAATGTAAAGATTAGTACGGTATGTTATTTCAGACAAAAGAATATATCAAATTTCAGCAATTGTTGGTTTGAATCTCCAGATCTCAGTGAAAATGTCTTTTGGTGGAGTTTGGGGTCCCAAATCTAGCAGTTGGTAAACCCAAAATGTGTTGAATTAGTCTCCAAATGACATGCTTTCACATACTTTACTGACAAAAGAAGGGAGCTTTAAAGGGGCCGGCAGCAGAGACTGGAATCAGAAATGTCACTGCTTCTTTTCTCCGTCCTGCAGCTCTCCTGCTAAATTAAAATGACATTTAGTGTGCAGAAGAATGAGCCTGGCTGTCAGGAATGAGTGAAATCCAGAAAGCATCCGGTTGGAAAAGGTCACGGCCTTTTAATGAGAGTCTCTCAGATCTTCAGTTCAAATGTGAGTTTCACGATGTATCATATCATGACTTTGTCTTAATACGTTACATGTCATTTGTTAGACGTTTTTATCCAAAGCGACTTACATACATTCAATACTGTGGACAATCCCCACAGGAGCAATTTGGGGTGAAGTGTCTCAGGGACACAACGACATGCTGACTGCAGTGGGACTCGAACTGGCTATCCCCTGATTTGAAGTCCAGCACACTACCCACTGAGCCACAGCCTCTTATGGTTTGACAATATATTAGACCGATTATTTTGCCATATAAACAAAACACTAACGGTCCACTTACTTTACATTTGATGAGGAGTTTGCTCAGTTTTCATGCAGATAGATCAGTAGCACTTCTACCTATGCTGGAAGATGTATTATCTCTTCGATTTACACACGGCATCTATTGCACGTCTGTCCGTCCTGGGAGAGGGATCCCTCCTCTGTTGCTCTCCCTGAGGTTTCTCCCATGTTCCCCTTTAAACTGTGGGTTTTTCTGGAAGTGTTTCCTTGTTCGATGTGAGGGTCTAATAATAATAATAATAATAGATTTAATTTGTTAGCGCTTTTACAGGTGCTCAAAGACGCTTTACAGATATAGTGAAAAGAAAAGAAAAGAAAGGAACAACACATACATATATAGTTAAAGTTAAAGTCAAATAATACAAAAACAATCACACATTAAAAGCCAGATTGAAGAGGTGAGTTTTTGTAAGTTTTTTGAAGGTGGTGAGGTCAGTGCAGTCTCTGATGGGTTGGGGGAGTGGGTTCCAGAGGGAGGGGGCAGCGACGGAGAAGGCTCTGTCCCCCCAGGTCCGGTGATTGGTGCCGGTGGGGATGGATGGGAGGTTGGCTTCTGATGAGCGGAGGCAGCGGGAAGGGGTGTGGTGGTGCAGCAGGTCTGTGAGGGAGGGGGGGGCCTGATTGTTGAGGGCTTTGTGAGTAATGAGGAGGACTTTGAAGTGGACTCTTTGACGGACGGGGAGCCAGTGGAGGTTCTGGAGGACGGGAGTGATGTGGTCTCGGGAGCGGGTGTGGGTGAGGAGGCGGGCAGCAGAGTTCTGGATACGTTGGAGTTTATTGAGGAGGTTGGATGGTATGCCGTAGAGCAGGGATCACCAACTACATTTGTCCAAGGGCCAAAATGTATCCAATAGACACTATCGCGGGCCAGCGATTTTTATATAGCCCAGAATGTTGAAGTTGTTGACCGGGGGGGGGGTAAATGTAATCAGTTACTGAATACATGCTCTGAAAGTAATCAGAATACAGTTACAGTTACGTGTCTTAAAAAAGTAACGTATTCAGATTACTTTTAGAATACTTTCTTTTTCCAAAACAGATGGGTATGTTTTGGTGAACAGGAGACACGTATTTTACTGTTTTAATGGCTTATCAAGAACTCAAACACAACATCTTGGTGTCATTCTGGACAGCTCCCTCTCATCTGCACCCCACATAAAAAACATCACCCGGACTGCATTCTTTGTACTGTCTTAAAACCTTTCCTTGGAATATGTTATGAATTGTAAGGTGTCCTTGGGTGCTTTGAAAGGCGCCCCTAAATAGAATGAATTATCATTATTATTTATTAAAACGATGTAATAACTTTTAAAACGTTTTCCAGTCACTTGCCCCATGCATTCAGCAGCAGCAGGCCATTCACTTTGATTTGATCCCGTTATGAAATGTCATCATTTCGACAATAAAGAAATGCTACATAAACGTTATCTAACCTAAAGAGATCTCTCTCTCTCATCTGCGTGCGGGGTGATTACGTAACACCGTTACATGTATTCCGTTACAAGGGTCATTCCAGAATTGGAGGACAATTTAGACACCAACACTTTTGAAAAATGAACCTTTCATTTTATAATTTTTTTTTATGTATTTAGGAAAAACAGATAATAAACCATCAAAAAAAGTGATTTTCCCAGCTAGGCATCAAATGTATATTTTCCAATGAAGAATTACCCCTGTTACTCTAATTATAGTAACAGGGTTGAAAGTAACAGGGTTGAAAATCAATGCTAATTTGAGCTTTAACCTCAGGAATTATTGCTAGATGTAGCATGTAATGCTACTTTCAAGGCAAGGACAAACTTGGATATCTAATGCAAGAAAGATAACTTTGAAGTGAATATGCTTTATTCTGATATTATGAGTAACAGGGTTGAGTGGGTCAGAGTGCCACACTCTTGTAAGACTGAAAAGATTGTAAAAATATGAAAAATAAAAGAGAGGACTTAGTTTTGGTCTACCCATGGCACTAGCACACGGCTTGCTGATGTCACTTCCACTGTGTCATTTGACTTACAGTTTTTTCACTTGCTCTGCCAATCTAAAAAGGTTTGGTTAACAGGGTTGAACGCATGTTCAGGGACACACCTTCTGTGCAAAATTACTGTTATTTAAAATATGTTTATAATTTAACAAATTGATTTTACCATTACAAGACACATATATCAATAGAATAATAGCAAAAAAAGTAAATAAAATCCCTATTTTAAATGTTATATTTGACATGCAAGTTGGTCACCAAGAAGCGGGGACAAGAGAAAAATGCCATTTTAGGGGATGTTCCAGAGCTATTTGATAATTTAAATAATATTTTGAAACCACTTTTTCTACAACTTTATATACATTTTGCCTCAAGACAAGTATGTTTAACACAACAAGTGCATGTTTTAGCCTTTTGGGCATGGATTATTAGATTTTTTATATGGGGGACATGAAATGTCCTGCAATTCTGGAATGACCCACAACCCAACCCTGCTTCTAGGCTACTGTCCCGCAGCTCCTGCTTCTCTGTTGGACTCTGTCGCAGTGGGGCTACTGCTGTGGTGCGGAGCGCGCACGAAGCAGACTCTTCACAACGAAGGATTACTTCTTCTTCAAGGCAGGGAAGCTTTCGCAGTACGCAGTCTACTTTCCCGCAGCTGCTGCCTCTCTGTTGGACTCCGGTACTGCACCTTACTCACGAGACGTTGTAAAAAAAAAATGGGTGGGGGGCGAACGCAGTCACCCCCGTTGTGCGGGCCGGATGAGAATGTCTGGCGGGCCGGATGTGGCCCGCGGGCCGCCAGTTGGTGGTCACTGCCGTAGAGGATGCTATTGCAGTAGTCGAGTCGTGATGTGATGAATATAAGGACAGAGGGTCTAAGGACAGAGGTTCTAAGGACAGAGGGTCTAAGGACAGAGGGTGTCGTATTGTCATACTGATATTCTGTACAAACTGTGAAGACCACTGAGACAAATGTAACATTTGTGATATTGGGCTATATAAATAAACAATGATTGATTGATAGACTTCTACATCGTATTGTCTGTGTTTTCTTAAAAATTAACAGAAAAAGTGAATTCTTCCTTGTGAAAATAGTGGTTTGATAACACTTCTTAAAATGTTGTTCACTTACTTGCTTTTTTCTGAGCTTTGAAGCATATTATCCGATGGTCTTCATCAGTTGAAAGATGTTAGATACTTAACTGTTGAGGGTGAGGAGAGATGTCGCAGTAGAGGCAAACAAATAGAATAATGAACCTGGAAATGTGCCTATAGGGCCCCTTTAAATGTGGTAGCTTAGTCCTGTGATGCACTACTTCAATTTCTTTAGATCCCGTCCCATGTTGCCCTGGTCTCTTACATCTCAGCTTCAATTGGACAAACTGTGTGTCAAACTACTGAAGAAAGAAAAACAGAAAACTATTCACTTGAGACAAAACATATTGTATTCTCTTTGAAATGCATTTCATCTGCATTTATAACTTGTACTGCACCATGTACCGCTTCAACCGGAAATAAAAGCCCCACCTAGAAGAAAAATGTGCAGATATATTTTGCTCTCGGTGTAAAATCCCGTGTCTGCAGAGGGAGTATAAAGCCAGCGCCTCAGGGCTAAATCATGTGGGCTGTTGACTAGTATCGTAACATGTGGAAAAAGAAAAGTGTTTAAGTCTCTTCCCCGCTCTCTGTCTCCTCATATGAACCCTCTGTGTTTGCATTCCCTTACAGTTATTACAAATCAGAAAGATCTTTAATATATTCTACATTATTTATTTATATCCTTCATTGCCTTTTCATTCCTATTTATATTTTATCCTTAGATCTTCTCCAGCACATCTCTATTCTGCTCTCCTACAGCGAGCGTCTTCCCCCTCAGGGATCAATAACGTTTATTTTATCTTTTCTTGTTACTTCGGGGAAAGTTGACTGAGCGTGAACTCTTTTTATCCTTAATGTGATCAGACTCAGTCACAGCTAACTGAACTCACGGCAGGGTGCAGACAGGCTGCTGAACACTGGCGTTTCTCTGGCTTCCTCCAGGGTGGTGAGGGGTTCCATGTTTTTAGTTTGCTCATTTATATTTGTTATTAAACTGTTCAGAGAGGTGGGGGTTCTCTGCAGGGTGGTTGGTCATCATGTGACTGGGGCCTGTTTTGAGCTTTTCTTTCCAAACATTTATTGTGGTGAAGAAAGTATTTTCATAAAAATCAAATGGACTTACAAGAACAAACCTTAAAGGTCACCTATCATGCTATTTTTAGGCAATAGCATAGGTCTCAGATATATACAAATATATAAAAAACATGTCTATGAAGTGTTTTGCTCAAAATACCAAACAGATCACCCATTCTAGCCATGCCTCATATCCCTCTATTTCACTTCCTGTTTCTAAAGTGCTGATTTGGGGTATAAAGCTTTAAAAATAAAAAAGGAGGGGTCTGAGCTCATGCGGGACCCGGCAGCTACTGTCTAAACTAAATACTGCGGTGATGGATTCTTTCTGAAACAGTATGGAGCTCAAAGGCTTTCTCTCTTGCCGGTTATACCACAAGGTGAGTTCCTTTTTACTTCCTGCTTCTTCACACACATGCTCTCCAGTACAGGTTAGCTCTGAGTGTTAGCGATGCTAATGTAAACACCGACCATATTACGTCCAAAACAGTCGGGCATTGTTTCTGATAGCAACGTTTCTGATAGGGCCGTGGGTCCACATTTCAGATATTACGTCATATCGGACGCAAATCTGGATCAGCTCCGTTGAAGCCCCATTTTTAGAGATTTGGGTACGGAGGAAAAGAGAGGGTTTTATTTTCTAACGCTGCGTGAGTTCCCCGACACACCGGGGACACATCTTTATGTATAAAAGACATCAAAAAGTGCATTTTGCATGATAGGTCCCCTATAAGTCATAAGACATATTCTGCTAATTTTCAGGGTCATATTTGTATGTAGTGTCTCTACTGTGACATGTCTCCATGCTTTAATGTTCAAAAAGCTCTTTCTTTTTCTCATACTGCCTGTGCATGAAGTATTGTATATTGTATGCATTGGGTGTCACTTATTTGAACAGTTGGAGATCTTAAGCAGGTAGTCAATGCCTGTTTTTAGTTTCTCTTGGATCACTGTAATTCTCTTTAATTCTGGCCTCAGTCAGAAGACAATTACTCACCTTCATCTCATTCTAAAATCCTAAACAAACTCAAGGAGATCACAGGTTCCTCAACAGTGCATTACAAGACATCTATCAATATGTGTGTATACCTCCACCATTAAACTGTCGTATTCTGCACATTAATTATACTATAATACATATGTATAATATCAGTTAAAATAAGTGCTTAAATATACAGAAGTTAATATTGCAGGAAAGCAATATATTAGTACTTTGTCAGGCTTAATATTTATACACCCAAAGCTTTTTTCTTATTCAAAATATGACCTTAACCTAAAGTATTCTTTAATGTTTAAATAAAGCCTTATTAGTTTGTCTGTCTGTGTCTCCTATTAATATCTAATAATAAAAATAATACATTTTAATAACTTGCTTTAACCACCAGGTGTCCCTTTCTATCAGCTGTGCGCCGTTATGGTGTAAATGTACCAATATACCGATTCACTTCTATTCTTGCACAATGTTCACTGGCTTAACTGTGAGTTTGACATGTTTTAAAAAAAAGTTTGGCTATAACTTTTTGAGGCTCTGCAGGGTTCAGCTCCTAGTTGCATTGTCAATTAATCCCTTATGCCCCGAACGCAGCATGAGATCCTCCAGCAGGGGTTCACTATCGCTGTTCCAACAACTGGTTTTGTTACCCAGAGTTACACCACGAAAACAAGATTTCCAGATGGTGATGTAATGCTCTTTAAAGTCTTTGTGTTAGATGTGGTACATTTCCCTTTCTGCTTCTTTTTCGTTCCCCCGAAAAATAGTTAGAGAGTTTAAATCGTCTTAGTTTGATAATTGGTAAGGGAGGCGTGTGGCGCAGTGGACTAGTGCGTTGGTGTTCGGATCAGGAGGGCACAGGTTCAAACCCCACTGCAGTCAGCATGTCGTTGTGTCCCTGAGACACTTCACCCCAAATTGCTCCTGTGGGGATTGCCCACAGTATTGAGTATGTAAGTCGCTTTGGATAAAAGCGTCTAATAAGTAACGTGTAATGTAATGTAATAATTTGTGGATTGTGGGTTTTAAACTTGGTCGGCGTCCTTCCATTGCAGTTCAGTCTTTGTTAATCCTTTTCTGCACTACAAAAACTAAAAATCTTGCCAAGTATATTTATCTAATATCTACTCAGAATATGTCTTTACACTTGTTATAAGACATAATAGCTTCAGGAGTGACAATGCAGTGAGATATCGGGTTTTCTTTTTGGACTATGCATATATCATGTTAAGGCAAAAAAATCTTATTTTGAGTTGTATCTCAGATGCAAACATTTTTTTTTCTAACTATCATCAGAAAAACAGAACACTTTTGAGTATTTGCAGTTTATATTGTAACACAAAATGTCCTGATTCTGGTCAAATATAGTTCTAAATAAGATTTCCCAGCTAATTAGAAGATCTGAATCATCTAAATATCCCATCATATTTCAAGAAATCTTACCAAGCAAATGTTCACTTCTATTGGCAGATTGTTGTACTGAATTCAAGTGAAAACAACTTATTTTCATTATTGTTTAACTTGTTTTTGGAGCTGCATTGTTTCCAGTGAGAACCCTGAAACTCCAGGAGATACTCTGTGAACGACACATCCTCAATATCACTCCCTGCTGTGCCTGGTGGTTAAATGCAAACCATCAGATAGGAAACCACATTTTCCTTCTTGCCAATAAATTACTTTGAAATATGTTCAAGAGTTTCCTTCCATTGGTTTTTCTAGCCGAAAGTGAGGAACTACCTTTTTACAGCAGAATGAAGAACCGTTGTAACTTTTCGTAACCATTGTTTCATGTGGGCGGCTCTTGGGAGAAAAACTCTAAAGCTTATTTTGATGGCAATTTCTTGGAAACATCTTCCTGTGTTTATCTCATATTTTAGAGCCCAGGGTCAGTAAGGGAAGCTGGTTAAATCAGCAGCGATGCAAAGGGTTTAATCATCCACTTATACTCCCAGTTAATGGTTTGGAATTGCACTTATAATGGTGAAATCTGTAGTCAACATAGTGTAAGGGAAAAGTGAAAGGTGTGGTGCTGGATTGGAATCAGGCCTTCAAATCAAATCAAATCAAATCAAAGTTTATTTATAAAGCACATTTAAAAGCGATTTTTGGTCTGGCCAAAGTGCTGTACATGTAATAAATACTACAATCACAATAAAAGACAATAAATTACAACAGATATATAAAAGACACAGGGAAAAGTCAGGAGTCGTGCTCCGCTCTGACTAAAAGGCCAGGGAGAAGAAGTGTGTTTTAAGAGTAGATTTAAAAAACAGGGTCTGGGCCGACCTCACATGGAGGGGCAGAGTGTTCCAGAGCCTGGGGCCAGCTGCTGCGAAGGCTCGGTGCCCTCGGGTTTTGAGCCTGGTCTTAGGCACTATCAACAACAGCTGGTCAGCAGACCTTAAAGCTCTGGCTGGGGTGTAGCGCTGGAGGAGTTCAGCTATATACGCCGGAGCCAGCCCATTTAGTGCTTTAAAAACAAATAAAAGGAGTTTAAAATCAATTCGGAACCTAATTGGAAGCCAGAGTAGTGAGGCCAGAATTGGGGTGATGTGGTCACGCTTTTTGTGGCCAGTGAGAAGACGTGCAGCTGCGTTCTGCACTAGCTGCAGGCGTTTAGTTGACGCCTGGTCCATACCCACGTACAGAGCGTTGCAGTATTCCAACCTCGAGGTAACAAAGGCGTTAATAACCATTTCCATGTCTTTAAAAGATAAAAACGGCTTGGTCTTGGACAATAGTTGGCCGTAGTCGCCTTCATTTGAAAGATGACACATGATACGGTTAGTGTTAGCTAAATACCTTCATTTGTTGAAGAACAACACATTGAAATGGCACAATAAGTCCATATAGATCTAGTGGGAATGAGATCACGCCCTGCTGCTCTGCACTTGGCTTCAGTGGGACCTCCACAGCATGACATTTCTCCAGACACTCAAAAAGTGAATTTCTCATTAACACTGATGACATTTATACTGTTTGGGGTTGACTGCTCTTTTTAGATTACAGCCTCCATCAATAATGTACAAGTGCAGATGAGATGTGCATCTGGGGCCAGAATCAAATATGAACACGATCCTCGACTCACGATGAAGCCGCATGTGAGCCTGAAACCAGATGAGAGTCTTTAATAATGCAGAGTTCACTTGAGGGTTTGTACAAAAAAGCTTCTATTTTCTTTACTGCTGAACGAAACGTGTAAGTATCATAAACGTTTGTTTGCCAAGGAGATTATTTTCTGTAATATTCCAAAAATGCTAACGCTAACAGTCTACAAAAAACGTCATAACTGCACCACTCGTTAATACAACAATGATCCATGCAAGGTTGATCATTTGATACATTCATAACAAAGTTTCAGAAACCATAAAACTTGCATTGTCCTCATCGCCGGCGGTAAACTGCTTTGACTGGAGTTAAGTGTGCAACAGCTGGAAGATAGAGGGATCTTCCCTTAGCAGTTAGCATATAGCATAATTGGATTAAACACTTCCGGAAATGTCTGAAATCTTAGTGAAAACACTCAGACCAGATCCTATCGTTGTTTTCTCTGTGTTTAAAGCCACAAACACTTCTGAAGACATGACAAAACCCAAGGGAGATGCAGACTGAAGGCAAGTTGTATATTATTATTTATTCATACAAGCGTCACAAATAGTCCCAAAATCATAGAGAATCTAAATCGGAATATTTGTATTCGTCCCACAGTGGCGAAGTCCCGCCCATCTACTTCCGCCCCATGGGACCTTATTTCTGAAAAAGTATGCATTGAAGTCGATGGAGAGAGAAAGATTATCTTTCGATCCCGTTTGGATTGTGCCACGAATTACACATATGATGTTTGTCAATCTTAAATAATCATTTCCATGTCAAAAAAGTCACAGTTTGTCGTAAAACTGTTGAAATATAAGACTATGAAAAATACGCAACTAGAAAGACTACAAATCCCAGAATCCCGGTCCCGCATGCTGGCTCTTACGAACCGACTAACTCCCCTTGTGTGTATGTACAGCTCTCAACATGCCCAGACTTGGAGTGATTTTCACCTCTTTTAATACTTTTCACCTCATTCTGAAAGAAAGAAGTGAAATGTGCCAACGTGACGGCCGTCTTGGTGTGTGGTGTGAGATGGGAGATGTAGTTCATTGAGCGTTTCACACAAAAAAATGTGTTACTTCACAGTTTTAGGACACATTTTTTTTTTTTTTTTACTTGCAAAATGATCTTTTAAATTGACAAACATCATATGTGTAATTCGTGGCACAATTCAAACGGGATCGAAAGATAATCTTTCTCTCTCCATTGACTTCAATACATATTTTTTCGGAAATAAGGTCCCATGGAGGTCCACCGGAAGAGGAGGGACTTCGCCACTCTATGGACATATTTTAGATTGTTGCTTTTAAATTGTCTATTGTTTTTACTTGTACTGGTTTTATGGTGTGTGAGCTAGGCTGTGTGACTTGTTGTATGTTTTTATTTGTTATTTGACTGTACAGCACTTTGGTCTGGAGGTCTTAAAGTGCTTTATAAATAAATCTGTATTATATTGTGTTGTTGTGTGTAGGGGGTCTCTAAAGGATGATATGTTGTTCCCATTAATCAATGACAAAGTGTGTGTATGCAAGAAGGTGATATAGGGTGAGGAGGAGATGGTGCATGGAAGAGAAGACGTGTAACTTTCCTTTTCTGTCATTGTTAACAATAAGCAACAAAAACAAACATGCAGAAAGCAACAGGATTCAGTAATCCCATTCCTAGTGGACATGTGTAGCAAACCATGACATCAGAGCCTGCTGAGGGTGAAATAAAGTATTCGTGAGAAAAATACACCAGTCCATAAGAAGAGGCGTGAACAAAAGCAGCAGACACGGCTGACAAATATCCTCCCTTAGCTTGAGATCGTATCTGAAAGGACGAGAATCTCATCTTCTGCTTCTTTTATTGACTTTCAAACTCGTTCTCCTGCAGCTGGCCTCTCCGCCGCCGGCCTGCGAAAACATGACAAACACAATCAGAGCGACTCGGGAGAATTTCAGGGCAGATTCGGCACGATATTAAAAGGTCATCTCATTTTGCTCTGATTAACTAACTCCCTTGTCTTTTATACTCTCAAGGCAATAAATCTGCTTTCCTTTTCCCTCTCACACGTGCAGTTTTAATCAATCTTCCGCCTTGTGAACATAATGGTCGGATGTGTGTGAATTGCTCAAAGCCCCTCGCAAGGTGATATCATTCTTCCCACTCCCCAAAGTAAAATATAATTAGTTTAAGTCCAAATACTGAGCGTTGGTATGGAGGAAACCCCTCTCAGAGCTCCAGTGCAATCAGCTCTGGCTGTAAGTTCCCCATAACTCCTCTCCATTAAGCCTGATGACTCCTACGTGGACCCCCTAATATCCATCTTTGCTTAAAGGCTCCTCACAATGAAAGCATGCAATTTATACAGACCAGTCAATGAGACCCAAAGTAGTCCCTTCGACGGAAATCAATAGCATTTGGAAGGCAGTACTTCAGTTTGTGGTAAATGATGGTGCAATGATAGTGTTTTTCTGCAGAGCTGGGGAAGGAAAATCATAGAGGCAAATCACAATGTATGCACCAGGCTATGCACCCGTTTGTATTTCCATCCATCCAAAGACTACAGGCTGTAGTTGTTCTTGCATTTCCCTTTATTTTTGGTATATGTGTTGTTGTTTCGGCCCCTGTCGGTAACT
>CALSBZ010045405.1:0-13851 GCA_943591055.1 Gobionotothen gibberifrons | reverse complement strand
TTAATGAAATCAATACAGGATCAATGTCCTGTAAGTCTGCCATTGGACGAGTGGCAGGCAGCAGCTAACACTTAAGATTCCCTATGGAGCATCTACAGCCACTACTTTTACTTTTTACATTACAACTGTTTACTTTGCCGATTGACATTAGCCTCATTAGCATCGTTCTTAGTTTTCACCATAAAGAGGGCGGGGCAGTTACTTTTGCCAGGCAGTATCTTAAACTGGCATTGAGGAAAAGTGGTGCTCAGAATATAATATATATGGGGTTGAATGACATTTGGGGAAATAAATACATAAGCTGATGAAGATCAGGCTTTACGCTCAAAAGCTCCAGAACAATGGAGTAAATGGGCCTTGGGGGGGGGGGTTCTTTTGTTGTCATTTATGTTTGGTCAAAGATAGAACCATTAGACTCAGATAAATTATTCAAATCCCCAACACGACCCAAAAACCCAAATCCTGCAAATCCATTTGTTGTTGATAGGTCTCATTGAGATAACAGCTCTCCTGGCCAAAGATAGGCAGCAGCTCAATTACAGACAACTTAAAACAAAACTCAATCACATTCACAACAAGATCAGCCAAAGCATTTACAGACACAGCGGCCTGCTACAAAGTCATTTAGAGTCGCTTTGAGTCTGAGACCAGTTCTCTGAGTTTCAGCTCATTTTGTAGCTGAATCAAAGCCACAGGAGCATCGTAATGAAACGCCTTCTTTCCCAGTTCAGTACAGACTTTTGGGACAGTAGGAAGGAACAAGTCCTTGGAGCGGTATAATAATAATTTACAATTTTCTAATCAAAACATTCATTTAATTTATGGGTATATATTACAGATGTTTTATTGTTAATTGATCCATATTTTTGTTTTAATCTATATATTTATCAGTGTTTTATTTGACATCAGTGATCATGGTTTTAACTCTGTGTACTGTCCCTTTAAGAATCGGGATTCTAGCCGACCTTCAGCTGCAGCCCTAAATTCGTTTAATTTTAAAGGTCCCATGTCATGGCCATTTCTACTGATCATACCACCTCCTGCTGAGCATCACTGAAGTTAATACTAGTTAAAAAACAATAAACGTTATCAGCTTAAAAAGGCAGACAGCAGTTACTACAGAAACATGTTCAAAGCTCAAGGCTACTAACCACAGTGTGTACACATTATACAAGATGAAATATGTAATTGTCATGTCTTTTTATAAGCAACACTTGTAACATAACACCAGATCCCTTGCTTTGGACAGTCCAGAACACATCTACTATTTAGATTCTACTTTGTTTAATAAAGTCAATTATAAAGATGTTTTCAAATACAGGAAATGTGAAAATAAGTACAAGCTAATGCTAGCTTTGACTGTATGCTCTCTAACCTAACTTAACCAGAGTATACATTGTATTTTTGGCTGTTGCTAATGTAAATGTTGAGGTTTATATCTTAACTGACACATTTCTATAGTATAATATTCTTTATATGGTAAACTGATGTAATACAGTCAGATTCTGATTTTAATCCAACTTTGACTAAATATTTAGTAAGTGATGTGTCTGTCGTGCACTCACCAGTGTTTGCAGAGTCCTGCTGTGTTGATAAAAAGCTGCTGGATTCAGTTGAGTGTTTCTTCAGAGAAACAGAGACGTGTCTCGGCTGCTGCTCTGCTGTCGCTCAGACAAACATCAACTTTGACTTCTGGGAAATGTAAAGTCTTCTCTTACAATGTGGTTCAACCTGTCAGTGGCTGTTCGCCAAGAGGAAGTGGAGGAAGAACTGTTGAGGCTTGTTATTTAACTTTGTGACGATGCATTTTACAGCTGATCCAAGAGGCTTTTCAAATAGTGTATTGAGCATAAGTAGGAATATTTTCTCAATACCTAAAGGACATCTCTTTACACATCTGGAGATGTATAGCTGTATTTCACAACGCTGTGTTATGGTCCCTGTTTAAGAGCAGCTGGTGAAACATTTCCTCCTCCCAGAACAGACTGTTTGAAAATGGGTCTGTACTTAAAGGTCCCATGTCATGGCCATTTCTACTGATCATAATTCCATTGTTGAGGTCTACTAGAATAGATTTATATTGTGCAATTATCCAAACTCTCATTGGTTTCTCATACAGCATCTCTGTATAGTATGTGTATTCACTCTCTGTCCTAAACGGCTTGTTGGAGCTCCGCCCCCCCCCCTCCCTATGAGCCCAGTGTGCTCTGATTGGTCGGGACGTTGCGAGGCTCGTTGCTTCTCGCCAAGTTTCCGGGTCGGCGATACAGCGAGACACAGCGAAACTGATCCTGAGCACTCACAGCCGAAGTAAAAACAATAAGTGTGGCTTGATATTGAGTAAGAAAAAGGTTTATAAAGGCTGTGAGAATGGGTCTGCGGAGAGCATTTCTCCGCCATCCCAACTCGTCTATTACCAACCAGGGAGCTCTATGCAAGTCAATGGGACTCCCTGTTAGTTAGCCAAGGGATCCTGGTGTGTGAGGTGCTCCGCGGATTGGTCCATTTGGGCCAATCCGGTCATGTGTTGTTGATCTGGGTGTTCACACGTCACAGAACCAAGGAAGAAACAAATGGAAAGAGAGAAATGTCCAACGAGGCGTTCTGGGGCAGCAGAGACAGGTCTTTCCTGTGTTAGAGTTTTACTCGCTACAGGGTGTACTTTGAGGGTTTGTGACTCTGCAGACCGTTCACATGCAGAAAAACCTTCATAACACACAAGGGGACGGGTAATAACCAGAAAAGCATGACATGGGCCCTTAAATACAATATTATATTAATATATTGTATTATTAATTAACTCAGTAATTATTACGCTTGCCCAAGCTCACTGGAAACGACCCTGTTTTTTTGCCATGATCACGACTGACATAATGTTTTTATAATAACAATTTAGTTCAAGTTTGAACACAGTTACAGTCAGTCTTTGTCTATTTGAGGACACCAGATGAACTGTACATTCCTCCGGAGGTCGTCTCACATCCGGGGTCGAAGGTCAGCTGAAGCGGCCCCTAAAACAACAATGGGGATTTAGGAAAGCAATGAAGACAATAACAACAAGTCTGTGTTTGTCACTTAGCGTTGATTCTCTGTGTTTGTTTATCCATGCATCATGTTCTTCACTCATCACAGTTCACCTTTTGTTTGTGTGGTTATCTAAACTGCTTTTTTTTACAACATTGGAGCACAACAAGTAATTTGTCATAGATATTTTATTAATAAGTAAGAGCTATTATGAGAGACCTTTTATTAAAGAGAACACTTTAATGTTTCTTTAATTAAGCCCCAAAGACCCCTTCGGCGGGTCTTTTTTTAAATTTTTCACGACACTGTGTCTCAGGGCATCTTAATATTTAAGAACCTATTAATGTGTTATACCAGATTAACGGGAAGAATCTCAGCTAACTGACGATACAAACCATTTTTACCAAAACAAAACACAAGTCTCATAAGAAGCATCTAAATGACCCCTGAGCGAAAAATGCTAACGCACTTTGGCACAGAACTCAAGATAAAATATACCCTTATTACTTATCGTAGCTGCGCATACAAGATATCCGATTAAAGCTGAGGTTCCACAGATTATTTAGGCATATATATCATCACTGAGTGATCCGAACTCGCGACAGGGGAAGCAAACACAGACATCACAACACGTACCTTTACGGAGCTTCTAGAGAGATCGTCTCACCGTAGCTGTCAATTTGATCAAAAGACGTGTTCAATGGCATTAAAACGAGAAAAAACGTGGCTGAATCCATAGGTTGATAATGTGTATGTCGCTTTGAAAAAAATATTTATAATCCATAATTCCATTGTTATGTAAAAATCGGAGAGTAAAAGTTAGCTGCTAATGGTAGCCACCAGAGTTATCGCAGCTTCCGGTTTTGGCTATGCGTCACTCTCACTCCTTATTTGGTAATGTGTGTGTGTATGTGGGAGTGCTCCTCGATTCCATTGGCTCTGACGGTTAGAAAGAGGTGTCAATCATCAAAATCGACCAAGGGGGGCCAGAGATATGGAAAATCCACCCAAATGACCCCAGAAGTGGTTTTTTTGGTGCTAAATCTCTCTAAAAAGGTCAAATATCACTTGTTTTGCATCAATCTTGATACAGGGTACTTATTATATGTTGTAGTTTGGATTCCTAAAGCTTTTAGTCTACCATCCCATCATTCAAGGGTGGTTTTCACTATAAGTATTTTTTTCTTTTTGGACGGACACAATCATTTACATTTTTTTACTGTGTTCAATCTGAATTTACTTTAAAATAAAACATCTATATTGATTCTGACACTTCTACATCCAACTCACAGATGTAACCTTGCTTTGAGAAAAAAGATTATAAATGTAGCCCTTTTAGAAGGGAAGATATAATCATTTGTTCTGGGAATGTCATTTTCGAGCCTGAGACCTGAAAAACAGGCTCGGGGCTTAACAGGTTAAATAAACAGTAGTTCAATAATACTGTTGGAGCTGTATATTGATTTGTTATTAAATGGTGGTGGTGGGATTGGTGCACCAGACGAGCATGTGTTTTTTTTACCCGGGAACATATATAGGATATTCTACAGGAGAAACCACAGGAGAGGCAACCATTGTTCTGTATATGTGTAGAGAATAAAAGAACAAACACAACGTTCTCACCTGGACATCGACTATTTACCTGCGTTAGGATTCGCTCTCTGGTGCCCAGCGGCATATTTAGTTTAAGTTACACCGGTCCTTCCTTCAGGCTGTATAACCATCCCTGGTAGACCCCCGCACATATAACAACAAAGACTATAACACCCCTTGTTGTGCAATACCAATTATGTGCATATGTCGCTGATAGCTGTGCAATGTATACCTATACCTATCTCTCTCAGAACTGTTACAGGATGTGTATTTTGTAAATTATGTCATTTTTTTATCTTTAATATTTTGTATTGCTGCTTCTTAGTTAATATTAAGCTTTCTTTGGTTCTTTTGTTGCTGTAACAAATGCAAATGTACCCTCTATGGGACGAATAAAGGTGTTCTGATTCTGATTATTTTAGAATACTAAGTATTTATTTATTGTATTATTTCTGCTATTACGGTTAAATGTTTAATTTTATACATTTTTTAACATTTTACGTTGTATATTGTCATGCTTAGAGCTTTTAATTGCATTCACTTGGAATAATTAATTAGTATATATACATTTTTTTAATGCATTTCTATATATATCTTAATGTATTTCATAATTTGTAGGATTTTTATTTGGTTTTTTTATAGGTTTTTTTATTATATGTGCAATTATGAGTTTAATATTAACTGCACGGATGGTCAATTTATCCTATATCTTTTCAATTGTTAATGTTTATAATTTAAGGTATTTTTTGTGCATTTTATTAACTTTTTATATTTTTTTCATCTAATTTTGCATACATGCAATATTATTTTAATAAAGTAAAAGCAAACACATATTATTGGCTCTGTTGAGAACAGTACTTGAGTAAATGTATTTAGTTAAATGTGTTTATGTGTATACAAGCTGTATACACATAAACACATTTAACTAAATACACAAGCTGTATGTTAATGTTGATAAGTAAACATAATGTGTGTTTCTTCAGTTCCAGGACGGCGTGTGGACCCTCAGCACCTCAATCTGTGACTACCTGATGACGATGGACGTGATGCTGTGCACCGCCTCCATCTTCAACCTCTGCGCCATCAGCGTTGACAGGTAAATATTGTTGCCGCAAGGGATTGTGGGAAGACATTATCTCCCATCCCTTAGTATTTGATGGTTCATAATTCCCTATAGAGTCGTGCAGTGATGATATTTTTGTAGGCTGACCTGGGAGGAAGCATAATGTTTCCGTTGGATTTCAAAATATTCCAGAAAATAGGATCTCCACACGTAAATGATACTTACATGTTTTGTTCAGCACGATATTCTCCACATATTAACCCCAAATGTAAGGTTTTTGAAGAGTAAATGGGATCGTTAAAGGTTGATAGCTAACGTGAGGCTATAAACGACCTACAGCACGGTCACATGACTTCACGTCACCACCACTAAGCTAAAGGTGGCGAATTCTCTGGGTGATGAGGTTCAGTCGTCTCTCATTTAGACACTTGTTTGCAACCCCTGATTTTATGACACATAAAAGCTTCTCTCAATTACAAGTGGGTTGTTTACTGATGTCATTTATGTTGTAGGACAAACCTTGAAAATCTTTTCAACTTATTTCAGACATCCAACTATCAATCCTTTCAAAAAAAATGTGACTTTGAGATGAGGGAACAGGGAGTAGCAAAATGCCAACACATTGTTATGGTTTTAGGACTCATTACTGCACCGTGCTATGCTAAAACGGAAGCATTGAGGCACCTTTTCTTAGCATTTAGAGAATTTGAACAGCATACCTACCACTTTATAACTTGGGTTATTTCACTCAGTCAGGAAGCTTCACAAGCAAAAAACGTTTTTCCACCAAGGTGTTTTTCAGCTTCAGTCAGGGTCATCCAGCTAATTAATCAAAACCAGAACCCTGAGGTCTTCAGCTCTCCATCTGAAGGTCGTCAGGGTCAGATAATCGAGCCACAGTTCACTCTAATGTGAAAATATTAGGACAACCTTTTTGTCTTCTTCCTGTAAAAGCCCCAAAAGAAGAAAAATGAGAGGATGCGTCCGCGGTGATGAACTGCCGGCATCACTCTGCACTCGTTAGTTTGACACAATGAGATTATCCGAACTCTCGGGCTGATGTTGAAGGATGAAACTCTGGAGCTGCCCCTCAAAACTGATGTCCCAACTCCAGATAAATATGATTAGAGCCGAGACTGATGGAGGCAGTGGAGCTAACGGGGACTGATGCTGATGATCTGAAGCTTTTTAGAGGTTTTACTGTCTGAATAATTGAACAGAGCGGGCAGGAAACAGATCGTGAAGGTCTGCAGAGTCCACCTGGCTTCTGGTTCCTCTGCAGGTTTGATTTAACATCAAACTGACTGATGACCTGCTGTCATTCAGTGATGGATTACTGAACAATACCACGGCCCCCAGGACTGAGTGGGGCCTTTGAGATAGCGGATATATACTAGGGCTGTTCAATTTCGTTATTCGGATATTCGTTTTGTTTGTTTTTTCCCCGATTTTTTTCCAAATTGAATTTATTGAAATCTCCAATATCAACGTAAGAGCTTGTGCCTCTTCGGGGGGTGCTAACACTTCACCATAAACGTTATCGTTTACTTTCTCCGTCTTTATATGTAGATATTACTTTTCTCCGTTAATCTCCGTCACGTTGTTTCCATAGCAACAACAACTTCCTGTCAACTGCGCTAACTCTCCTTCAAAATAAAAGCATGTCCATAAATAGGAAGCCAAGCCAAATTACACTTAAGACTACCCTAATGTATACTATTTATTATTGTTACCACACCAGAATGTTTTCTGTCCATGTTTTTGCTCCTGAAGTCCTAAGTTAAAGGACTCATTTGACATTTGGCAAAACCAACTGGTTAGCTTAGCATAAAGACATGCAACCACGTCGCCTGAAAATGGATGTTGCCATATAACTAAACTGCATCTTCAAAACGATTCTAGGGAATTATATTTTCCCGGGTCGAAGTTTTTAATGCGTTGTTAAAATGATAAATTAAACAAAAAACGGTAAAGCTTAGAAAACATTTCGTGATTTTAGACTTTTTTCTAGGAATTCAGATTAATCATAAGCATTAGTTATAAAGAAAGGATGAAAGGATTTAAAGCTACATATAGTAAAACCTTCTCTCCCGTGTTGCAGGTTCATCGCTGTAGTCATCCCTCTGAACTACAACAGGAAGCACGTGGACATGCGTCAGACGGTGCTGCTGTCGGCCACCTGGGTCGTGGCGCTGGCCGTGGCGTCGCCCGTGGTCTTCGGCATCAACAACGTGGCGGGCCGCGACCCCACCGAGTGCAAACTGGAGAACGACGACTACGTGCTGTACTCGTCCGTGTGCTCCTTCTTCATCCCATGTCCCATCATGCTGCTGCTGTACTGCGGCATGTTTCGAGGCCTGAGGCGATGGGAAGAAGCTCGGAGAGCCAAGCTGAAGAACAGTATTCTGGACTGCCGAAAGCTTCAAGAAGCGGCCACCGCGCTGCCAGCGCTCGCCGCTCTGCCGCCATTACTGCCACCCGTGATCAGAGGTGGGAAGTAGTGGAGTACAAATACTTCGTTACTACTTAAAGGTCACCTATTATGCAAAATGCACTTCAAACACGAGTATCTGTACTTCTACTTGAGTAAAGGATGTGTTGCCTCCTTATAGAGAGGGAGCTGACGGAGAGTCCGGAACAGCCGTCCACCTTCAAGTCCTCTGAGTTAAAGGACGGCCCTGTGCCCACCGTCAGCTTCTCAGAGATCAAGTACAACCAGGAGCCTCGCCGGAGAAAAACGGCTAAGATCAACAACCGGGAGAGGAAGGCCATGAAGGTGCTTCCTGTCGTTGTAGGTAAGGTTCACTTCCTGTTTAACGAGTTACTACTATCATATGTATCAGTATGTATTATCATATGTATATACAGTATGTATTATCATATGTCTATACAGTATATTATGAGCCTATATTCCTGCTACTGCAGTATTTTTGACCTTCCAAAAAAAGTCCAAGTACTCAGGATGCAGATTGTCCTTCTTTTTTTTTTACAAAATTATATTATTAAAGATTTATATTGAACAGTTTTTATCCACAATTAATGACTGGATATAAAATGGGCGCTGGAAGGTACCTGAACGCCTCACTGTGTGTTCAGAGGCACTAACACAACAGTGAGAAAAGGTCGTCCTATTAATAGCAGAGAGTGTTGGGTCTAATGCGTAGAAGTGCTTCTCTTTAGCACACAGCGGCTAATCCTGCAGCTCCTTAATCTGAAATCCAGTTATGACGTAAAGCTTGGCCCATGGTCTCATGAACCTCTCATTAGCTCAGCAGAGAGCACGTCTTCACAAGATAAAGGAAGTCACTCATTTGCAATTAAATGTTTGATATTAAATTCATTTCTGCAGGAAGAGAATCAGATAAGGTTGTTATTTGGTGTTGGGCTCCTCACAAGATTCTTCCATAATAAAAACAGTAAATGTACAAGTAAACTTTAGTTTTTTTAAATAAAAGATTGTTACAACCCATCCCATAGATTTAAAAAGGCCCTATTTTGGGGGTTTAGTGCATGTAAACGGTCTGCAAAGGCTGAAATCCCTGTGAGAGTAACTGTAACTCTAATGAGAATATCTGACGCAGCGTCCACACGGCGGCGTGCGTTGAAGCTTGCCGGCGGGCGTGTCTGAAACTCGACCAACAACCAATCGCATGAATCTCCCGCCCCGGACAGACAAGCACACGGTTTGATTGGCTAGAGCTTGTACTGGCATATGATTTGATTGGCTGACGCTTCTGTCGAAGCTTCAAAAGTTGAACATTGCTCAACTTTTTAAGCGAGCAACGCGAGCAAAGCGAAGCGATGCTCCCACAATGCAGTTCGGCAAAGCTTGACGTCACCCCATTCAAAGTGAATGGGCAGAAGCGTTGAAGCTTCAACGCACGCCGCCGTGTGGACAGGCCGTGACTGATAAATGTTTGAGTTAAAAGTATTGTTTGTAAATATAAAATAATGTAACCTTTAAACCTGTAACCCAATTTCTTAGTTCTCAGAATCCTGACATATTTTTTTCTCAAAATGTAGACTTTTTTACTCATAATTTAGATTTTTTCCTTGGAATTCTGACTTTTTTCTGGGACCTCAAAACAAAAATTATTTTTGATCAGATCCCAAAAAGAATTCACATGTGGCCCTAATCCTCCTAGAAAAGTGATATTTGAAATTGGAATCTGATTCTATCACTTGAAAGTCAACCGGAGTTGATTGCTTAATTGATCATTTAAACGACTTCTTCAGTTGTGCCATTTGGGAAATGTGTGTCAGAAATACTCACCTACCCTCGCGTGGCTTCAGAAGATTAGAAGCCAAGGATTAGTCACTTTCAAAGCGTTCAGCCTGACCTGAGAGCAGCGGTTTGACGACTTTCTTCTGCACCTGTTGGTAGAAAGCAGTTATTTGTGATGGCTCCACAGGATTTTTGACATCCACCTGGACTCATCTTCTTATTATAGACACATGCATTTTCAAGCATTTGGACTACCTACGTTGTAAATGTATTATCTTTTCAATTTGCATACGGCATCTATTGCACGTCTGTCCGTTTTGAAATGTACTTGAGAATGTTCCTGAATGATATGGACGGGTAAAGAGTTCCAGCTGAGCATGGCTCTGTACTGTTTTCTGTCTCATATTTGATTTAGATTTGGGTAATACGAATCTTCCTACTATTGCATGTCATGTTTGATAGTTATGTTGAGCACACTGCGCTTAAACCTTTTTGATAATATATGTGGTAAGTGAGTCACTGTAATATTTCGGACAAAATGTAACACCTGACTTCTTCTCCCTGTCTTCCTGCAGGTGCCTTCCTGTTCTGCTGGACTCCGTTCTTCGTGCTTCACACGGTGAGAGCTCGATGTCAGGACTGCTACGTTCCTCCGGCTCTGATGAGCGTGGTGACGTGGCTCGGATACTTCAACAGCGCCCTGAACCCCGTCATCTACACCGTGTTCAACACAGAGTTCAGGAAGTTCTTCAAGCGGTTCCTGCACAGCTGCTTCTCCAAGAACGCCTCATAAACACTCAAGTTGCTGCAGGAAGAGACGCCTTTTTTATTCCAACGAGACACTCCGGATGTTCATTTAGGGTCTGCACATGTTGCCATTGTTTCAGTGATTTTTCTACATAAGAAAGGTTTGTTTGAGCTTCCTGTGAAGAGGCTAAAGAACAAACTACCTCAAACCAACAAGAATGGATTTTATATGTTGGAATCTATCTTTTTAGAATAAAGGTTTTTATAAAAAAAGACTCCAGAGAGATGCATTCACTTGTGTTGAAAACTATGGGACATATTTGATCCTACAGACTAATAGAAATGAATTGTGTGAAAACGATATGACTCTTTTTCCCTGTTATTACATTTTGCGTAAATATCCTCTTCTCCCTCCTCCTCATCGAATCCAGATCTTCATCATCTTCTTATTCCCTCCTTCTCATCGAATCCAGATCTTCATAATCTTCTTCATCCCTTCTCCTCATCAAATCCAGATCTTCATCATCACCACCAGTGTCTAGACCCCAAAAGGGGGTTTCCTATTATACTCACAGCTGGACTTCCCCCTTAAGATATATACGATATCAGGATCAGGGCCTAATCGCTCAAGACTATTAACATTTCCATCATGGCGCATGCGACAATAAATGTTCTTTAAACTAAAAATGAAGTCTCTCCTGATTGAAATATTCTCTATCTGTATCCTGCAGGTTAGAAATGGCTGGAAAGTTTTGCTGTCCTCGTGCTTTTGGCCAATGTTGTGTGTCGTAGTTTCATCATCCAATTAAAATGTTTATATCAAACATTCGCTCCAATAAACCTAAACAAATACATAATGAGATGAATAAAAAACACTAACAAATGACAATTAGGAAGGTTTTATACAATATATTTCAGATCATAAATCTGCTTCTTCACTGATGTATGCTGATAACAATACAATATATTTGTTTTATTCTGACATTGAGTTTTAGGACGTTTTCTGTCAGACTTCATTCATCTCAAGATTAATTTTCGCAGCCGAATACGAAGATTATTTATTTAAGTTGCTAACCGTCAGCAGTCAGGTGATGTGTCTCCTGATAAATCACAGCTTACACAATGACAGAAAAGATGATAAAAGAAAAAGATGACATTTGATTGGGTGTCTGCTGCTGCTCACTGATAGAAAAGCCGTCACACAAACTGTAAATGTATAAAAAACTTTAAAGGTCTTCTTTAAATCAGTCACTACCAAACCTTTTCTCCTTAAGGGACCCTTTCCTATGAACAACTAAACTGAAGACCCCTGACTCTTTTCATCCTCCTTTCCATTCAAATTATATATTTGGGGGATTTGAACATTCTTTCATGAATGACTCAATAGAGTGGTGCAGGGGTGACGTATTTACCCGGAAGTAAGCTGCATGGGTTCCCTCGTCAAAAAAGCAACGGGATTTCTCCATAGGATTTTAGAAAATAGCTCGAAATAAGTTCTGTGGAAAACTAACCTGTTTGATAAATGCACGTTTTGTTCAGCCGGATAATATCCACATGTCTACCCTACTTTTATCATTTTCGAATCATAAATGTAATCACCAGAAGCAAAATGCTAACGTTATGCTATAAACAAACTACAGCCTAGTACAGCAGCACGACTTCAACGACACGCCAACTTAAGATCCATATTCAAACATACAGATTCTAAATTGTACAAGTTGAAGCGTTTGTTTGAACAGTTTGCAGGAGGCAGGTACTTGCTTTCAAGCAGAACAGAGCGAGCAAACTTAGCGGGAGTGTTTACGTGTTCGGCGTAATGACGTACAACGTCCTCCACGACTTCTGTAGTCCTATTCAGCCACTTGTTAACAACCATCGTTTTTCAGACACGTAAACTCTTCAAAAATCACCGGTGGGGTCACTGCTGATGTATTTAATGCCGTAGAACAAAACATGATCCGTCTCTTGAATGTGTGTCAACCACAGACCTTATTTCCAGATATTTTCCAAAATCCTATGGAGAAATCCCATGATCTGCTACTTTGCCGCACCTAGTTGCCCTGCACTTAGTTGCCCAGCACCTAGTTGCCCTGCACTTAGTTGCCCAGCACTTAGGTGCCCAGCACTTAGTTGCCCAGCACTTAGGTGCCCAGCACAGCACTTAGTGCCCCCATGGAACTACACTGAACAAAAATATAAATGCAACACTTTTGTTTTTGCTCCCATTTTTCATGAGATGAACTCAAAGATCTAAAACTTTTTCTATATACACAAAATAACCATTTCTCTCAAATATTGTTCACAAATCTGAAAAAATCTGTGATAGTGAGCACTTCTCCTTTGCCGAGATAATCCATCCCACCTCACAGGTGTGGCATATCAAGATGCTGATTAGACAGCATGATTATTGCACAGGTGTGCCTTAGGCTGGCCACAATAAAAGGTCACTCTGAAACGTGCATTTTCGCTTTATTGGGGGGGGGTCTGAAAACCAGTCAGTATCTGGTGTGAGGGTTAGGGTTAGGGTTAGGGTTAGGGTAATGTTGTGAATCGAGTGGCCCATGGTGGTGGTGGGGTTATGGTATGGGCAGGCGTATGTTATGGACGACGAACACAGGCCACTCGATTCACAACATTACCCTAACCCTAACCCTAACCCTCACACCAGATACTGACTGGTTTTCGGACTACTAAGTACTCTTTTTGGAGTGAACGCAAAATTCCAGGAACTATCGGAACTAAACGGGAAAAGTACGGGTGAAAGTACTCCGGTGTGAAAGCGCCTATTGGGTCTGAGACGACGGAACAGAAAGTGGTAAAATGCTGACTCACTTCCCGGTTTTAGGACTCGTCACTGCACCACTCTATTGAATTTCAAATTCAATATTACTATCTTTTTCCTAACTGCAGGATTCCCCATGAAAATATGTCTATGTTAATGAGGCCATATTCTGCTTTTTGAGGTTTCCCTTCCCTGTAGGTTGTTGTGCATGTAAACATCTCTAAGTGGTTGACCAATCAGAACAGAGCGGGCCAGCTAACCAATCAGCGCAGACTGGGCTCTGGTTTCAGACAGAGGGTGAAAACTGCACAGGCAGTATGAGAACAATAAAGAGCTTTCTGAACATTAAAGCATGGAGACATGTCCCAGGAGAGACACTACATACTGATATACACCTGAACATCAGCAGGAGAGGAC
>CALSBZ010045404.1:0-35786 GCA_943591055.1 Gobionotothen gibberifrons | reverse complement strand
TAATACCAGCCAATCACAGCCCAGTCATACTAGCCAATCACAGCACAGTAGTACCAGCCAATCACAAGCCGGCTAATACCGGCCTATCAGAGCACATTAGCTCACAGCACATGAGCATTTAAAAAACGTTATATTATTTTTTCTTTATTTATGTATACATTTTTAACTAACATATCTTTTTTATGTTTTTTTAAATGGAGAAAATCATTTTCATTCAACACAATAGCTGTTAACGAATAAAACGTAAGCTCACAGAATTACATTAACCATTAGTTAAATGTTATCAGTGGTTAAACAGCATTAAATATACTTCTCGCTGAACCACTGTTCCTCTTTCACCTGTGCTTCTGTTGTCCCATCCTCTACGCCATAGCGGTCATCTGAAAGAGAAAGCGCCATAATAATAATTAGATAATAATTTTGAAGAAAAAAGTGTTTCGTATGAAGAAACACTCCTTTTGCCGTCAGACATTAATGTTCACAAGTTTAAAGGTCTCCTATTATGCTATTTGTAGGCATATATTATGGGTCTCAGATATATACAAATATATAAAAAACATGTATATGATGCGTTTTGCTCAAAATACCAAACAGATCATGTATTTTAGACATCCCTCATATATCCCTCTATTTCAGCCCTGTTAGAGAACTGCTAGTCTGGGTCTTTAGCTTGAAAAAAAGAGGAGTGGGAGCTAATGCCTGCTCAGAATTACCCGGCAGATTCAGCTCAATGCTGCCGTGATTAAATGCCATCATGTTCCAAACCACATCAAGGATTATTTCTGAAACAGTATGGAGCTCAAATGCTTTTTCTCTCTCAGGTTGACCACAAGGTGAGTTCCTTTTTATTTCCTGCTGTTTTACACATGCTCTCTCCAGTACAGGTTAGCTCTGAGTGTTAGCGATGCTAATGTAAACAAAGATGACCAAAACAGTCGGGCATTGTTTCTGATAGCAACGTTTCTGATAGGGCCGTGGGTGTAAAGCCCGCCCACATTTCTCATATTAAGTCATATCGGACGCAAATCTGGACCAGCTCCGTTGTAGCCCCGTTTTTAGAGATTTGGGTACGGAGGAAAAGAGAGAGGGTTTTATTTTCTGATGCTGCGTGAGTTCCCTGACACACCGGGGACACATCTTTATGTATAAAAGACATCAGAAAGTGCATTGTGCATGATAGGTCCCCTTTAATGAATGGAGGATATGGTTTCAATACTCACAGGTGTTTGATTTTTCAGGCTTGGTCTCGTCGCCCTTCAGCCTGTAGGGATGTCGAGGGTGAGAATTATTTCAACAGTCGTTCTTTTAACTATTCCAACATGTCCTCGGGCAATATTTTACATGTCTACGGTATTGAAGTGTTTGTATGGTGCTTTGAATTAAAGCAACAGCTGAATAACATGTTATGTATTGATGATGATGCCAAAGAGCCCAGCAAGAGTTCATTTAAAGGGGTCTTTTTATGCTTCTTGGGGTCTTCCCTTTCCTGTAGTGTGTTATGTCGGTATTTGTGCATGTAAATGATAATAATAATAGTTGATGTGTATATGTTCATGTACTCAAAGATGCTTTACAGTGTAAGGGAGGGTGGACAAACAAAGACAGTCAACAGGCAATTATTTTTGGGGGGGGGGGCTTATGGATAGACAGAGGTGATGGTCTACAAAGGCTAAAATCCCTGTGTTGAATTTGTTGTTGAGAATATGGCCTCTTTAAACCCTTGTATTGTACTCTACTGTGTTTCTTTACTGAACCTTTCCGTACTCTAAATGACAGAGATATCACATGACATAAAAACTGGTCAGGTGACACCACATAGACTCTTCCTTTGTGTCTGAGGGTCCAATGATTATTACTGAAGACCGGAGGTACCCTTACCATATCCTCTCCACATACCGAGGAGGGCTGGTGGCTCTAGGATTGTCCTTTCTTAAATCATCCATCTTCTCGGGTCTGACAGATGAACTGGTAATACTGGAAACACACACACACACACACACACACACACACACACACACACACACACACACACACACACACACACACAGACACTTTAAATGCAATTCCTTTAAATCAGAACCATCTTATTGGTTAACTTTGGTTTAAATACAACATATTAGTGAAATCTCAGACAGGTTGGGCTCCATTTTGACCGCGTTGCATGCAGGAATGCTTGCTTATAAACCAGGAAATGGAAAAAGTTACATTTAAAGAAGTCACGTTGGACTCCAGGAGGTTCCTTTCTTTATCAAGACTGTGTTTTTCTGTCCAACAGTATAACAGACTGAATAATAATCTTGTAAATGCCCAGCAGACACTGGTTTTAACACTCACCCTGTTTTTTCCTCCCGCTTTGTCGAAGTACGAAATGGAGTCTGCCTCTCTCACTTCATACTTTCACTTTTAAAGTCCCTTCCTGTCTGAGCTCCTCCCTTTGTTACACAACAGGGGTTTTTTGTCAGTTGGTCTCAAGTTACACAGTTTCAGGAAGTCAATCCTGGAAGATAGACATAGATAAGACAAATAAAAGTCCAGTTTTGGTGTAAGTTGAATCCTCTCCTTTGTCCTCTTATTTACATCTACTACATCCCTGTGTACATGTGTGTATTGATGACATATACTCTATATCACTGTTTACATTACAGTTTATTCATTCTACATGTAGGCTACTGAGCACCACAAATATTGTTATGTCTTTTTCATATTTTACATCTGGCTTTCTATTCCTAAAACTCGAATTAGTTTTATGACGAGGGTCTGAGGAATAACATGTTTGTGTTTCCAACAACTGCTTCTTAGTTACTTATACTGTATAATACATGAATACAGGAAGTGCACATTGTCCTGGTGCTGTGCTGGCAGTAGGACTGGATCAGTGACGCCATCTACTGTTCGTCTCAAAGAACTGATAATAGAATAACTGCTGTGGATGGTAAAAAGCATGCACAAAGAGAAGAAGAAACAGGAACCACAGAAGGGACATTTACATTCTGCATTTGACCCATCATAGTGTTAGGAGCAGTGTGCTGCCATATGTACGGCGCCCGGGGAGCAATGTAGGGAACGGTGCCTTAATCAGGGACACCTCGGTAGCACTTGGTCTTTCCGGAACTTGAACCGGTGGTCTTCCAGTTCCCAAGCCAAGTCATACGAACCTCACCACCCCATCAAAAGCATTCACTTTTGACAATTTTCTACAAATTCAGTACAAGATGGAGGAGAATTCAGATGTATTTAAAACAGCATTATGCTCATTTATATTTTGTCCCTCTACTGTGACATGTCTCTATGCTTTAATGTTCAAAAAGCTATTTTTTCAATGATATTTGCCTTTTTGGCTCCTACAGTCGTCTGTAGAATTCCCAAAATCACAATGTGTTTTAAAGGTTATTTACAGTATTTTGTGTAACACTGTAAATGTCCCTGTTGGGACTAATAAAGGAATTCTGATTCTCTGGTCACGAGTATCTGGCCCAACAACAATAGGAAAGGTTAATATTATATTTCAGAGTTGTATAAAAAAAGGTTGTTGACTCACCCTGCACTTGGGGTTGTATACACATTTTGCTTTCAGTAAAAAATAATTGGACACAAGCCATACCGAGATGCATATGCTCCACTCATGAGTTGAGTCTCGTGTTGTACATGTACACAGCGAATGTACACTTGTTCTCCCAATGCACATTCTGAGCTATTGGTGTGAATGCCGATAAATATTTCCGACACATCCATCCCTACAGCTCACCGTTTTTTAACACAAAGCGAGGAAAATCAAATCACACTTTCCTAGCAGTTTAACTGAAACACCAGCAGCCAATACAAACACACGGTCAAACTGTAACCAGACGTAACTGGCACTCATACATATTTCATCACATTTGTATTCCTATAGTAGTAGTCTCTTTCACCTCTATGCTATACTTTGAATAACTTGCATTATACATTTGTTACTGGCCACCAACCAGATTCTACATATTTTGTGCAAAAGCACATTTATTTTTACTTTAATTTGATGCTGCTACTATTACTTTGGTATGGGAAATCCCTTTATAATGTTTTACATATATCCGTTCATATTGTTTTAAATATGAATGATAAGGAATTTGGTTATTTTCATTATTTCAGACAATTTCCAATGAAAAAAAACA
This sequence comes from Gobionotothen gibberifrons, assembly GCA_943591055.1. Taxonomy (NCBI): domain Eukaryota; kingdom Metazoa; phylum Chordata; class Actinopteri; order Perciformes; family Nototheniidae; genus Gobionotothen; species Gobionotothen gibberifrons. The sequence goes on along the minus strand of CALSBZ010045404.1, from coordinate 31,638 downwards.
AACCTTAAAAATGTAAAATAATAGGACATTTGACAGTTTAAAGAGCACTTCTGCACCAAAACAGTATTTTCCTTTAATAACTAAAAAACAGAAATCACTCTATTCCATTTTTTGTCAGGAGGTTGGACCTAAATGCAGTAAGAGAGGGAGGCAGGAATACGCAATCAAAATTGAGCTTGTAATTAAGAAAAAGGTGATGACAAAAAACAAGGGGAACCAGGCTAATCAAAAAAATCAAAAAACTTGTTTACACCCTTTGTTAGGGTGCGGAGCAGGGTGACGGCATCAGGATCATTAAAGTTAATCAGTGTTCAAGGTTCAAGATCCAAGGCTTTTATTGTCATGTGTACAGTGTAGTTATGACAATGAAAATCTGAGGTCACAGGCTCCTCCAACAGTGCAACACAACAAAACAGATAATGGCGCAAGTAAATAAAATCCCTCTCCCAGGACGGACAGACGTGCAATAGATGCCGTGTGTAAATCGAAGAGATAATACATTTTACAGCGTAGGTAGACCAAATGTTTGGAAATGCATGTGTCTATAATAAGAAGATGAATCCACGAGGATGTCAACAATCCTGTGGGATCCATCAGGGAAGTAGTATGATGAGAGTCAGGCAGGAGCACAGAGACAGGTTCAGCCACGACTCGAAATCCAGGACTCAGGATCAGCCACGACTCAGGATCCCAGCATAGATAGACACCAAAAAGAAATGTGGGGGAAGCTGGGTTATTGGGAACATGAGAGTACACAGGTATAGACAGAGAGAAGGAAGAAGTAAGGTGTCCCCCGCCAGTCTAAGCCTATATCAGCAAAATAATCTAATCAGCCCTAACTATAAGCTTTATCAAAAAGGAAGGTCTTAAGCGAACTCTTAAAAACGGATAGGGTGTCTGCCGCCCACTTGCCAGTGTTCACAGTCTATGATAGCAACTACAGTAAAAATAAGCCAGACAAAGAAAAAGGATACAGACGGATGCGATCAGAGGAATCCATCACCGCACTAAAAAATGAATTGCTGGAACAGAATTGGGACAAACTTTACCAAGAAAGAGACATTGATACTGCTTGTGAAACCTTTCTATGGATATTTTGGTCATTATATGACAAAAACTGCCCAATTAAAGAATACAGCAGAAAACAAAAATATATTCATTGTCCATGGATCACAAAGGGATTACAACATGCCTGCAAAAAGAAAAACACACTATATAGGGACTTCATTAAACAAAGAACTCAAAGTGCAGAGGATAAATATAAAAAATATAAAAATAAGTTGACTAATATTATAAGGACAAGCAAGAAAGACTATTATAAGGAATTAATAGATAAAAGCAATATTAAAGGAGTATGGGATATACTCAACAGTATTGTAAGAAATAACTCAAAACAAAAAGGATATCCTGAGTATTTTACTGATAACTATAATGAAAAGTATAATATAAATAATGGCGGGAAAAATCCCTGATCCAGGAACATCAAGACGATGTTTTGGAGAGAAATCCCTGCTAAATGTTCATTAAACCAGTTGATGAAAGAGAGATATTAGATATTGTTCAAAAATGTAAAAATAAAAAGTCTACTGATTATATTGACATTGATATCACATTAGTAAAAATGGTCATTGGGGGGATTTCGAAACCATTAACGTACATCTGTAACCTGTCATTCCAAACCGGTACTTGTCCAAACAAAATGAAAATAGCTAAAGTCATACCTGTATACACAACTGGGAACAAGCACCACTTCACAAACTACAGACCTATCTCTTTACTTCCCCAATTTTCAAAAATGCTAGAAAAAGTATTCAACAATGGACGCATTCATAGAAAAGCACAAATTAATCACGGACAGTCAACACGGATTCAGATCAAACAGATCAACATCACTGGCAATTATGGAATCAATTGAGGATATCACAGATGCCCTTGAACACAACAAATATGCAGTAGGGATTTTTATAGATAATAAAAAAGCTCTTGACACAATCAACCATGCAATCCTAGAATATAAATTAGAAAGGTATGGTATCAGGGGTATAGTTTTAGACTATACCTAAAAGGATTAAAAGCTATTTAATCAATAGACAGCAGTACTGCATGTGAAGTTGGGAAATTACTGTTCTTCATGTTTGGACATTGCTTGTGGTGTCCCCCAGGGGTCAGTGTTGGGTCCTAAACTGTTTACTGTACATCAATGACATCTGTAAAATATCAAATATACTGAGGCTAGTTTTACTTGCTGATGATACAACAGCTAGTGGAGAACATAGAAAATGAAATGCACACATTTTTTTGTCAAAAAGAAACTATCATTAAACTTGAGTAAAACTAAATGAATGCTGTTCGGTAAGCATAGAACAAAAAGAAAAATGCAAATACAAATAGATGGGGTTGAAATTAAAAGAGTCCATGAAATTAAATGTCTTGGGGTAATAATAGATGACACAATACATTGGAAATTACACATACAACATATACAATCAAAGCTGTCAAGAAGCATTTGCATACTAAACAAAGTAAAACAAGTTCTAGATCAGAAATCCCTTCTCATTCTCTACTGTTCACTAGTCTTGCCATATCTGAATTACTGTGCTGAAATCTGGGGCAATAACTACAAAAGTTATATACATGCAGTATCTATTCTACAAAAAAAGCCATATGAATCATTCACAATGCCAAATATCTTGATCACACTAACGAATTATTCCTGCAGTCAAAATTATTAAAATGTACAGACCTGGTAGAATTCCAAACGGCACAAATCATGTTTAAGGCAAATAATAAAACATTTTTATTAACAAAAAGTTAACAACTTTTTGGTTGTTACCAGGAAACAACCAAAAAGTGGGGGGGATATAGTTCAAGGAGACAATTTAAATTTGAAATTCATAGGGAGTACCAGAAGAACATGTTGTATCTCAGTCTGTGGAGAGAGACTATGGAACAGTGTGAATGTGGAACTAAAGCGATGTCCAGACATTAACCAGTTCAAGAGGAAATACAGAGAAATGACTTTCTCAAGGTACAGGGATGGGGAAGGTGTTTGACTATGTGTATATGTGTATATATGTGAGTATGTAGGTGTGTATATGTATATGTGCATATATGTATATATGTGTATGTATGTGTGTATGTACATATGTGTATATGTATATATGTCAATCAACAGGTAAAGCAGATTAATAATAATAATAACAATAATTGTACTGTCTATCTCCCGACAGTATGGGTGAAATCAAGATGAACGGAAACAACTCCTAGTTTTGATAATTTAATCAAATCCAAATAGGTTGTTAACATTAGAAGACAAAGGACAACAACAATACAACAATTAGGATCACACATATCCCATACAACTTAAATCACATTCAATATAATAATCAGACTTACTAGTGGCCTCTCCTGATTCCTCAATCTCAATTACGTTGATTTATTTATCCCCTCTATTTATAACATATCAATACACCCTGTGAATCTCAGAATCAAAGTCACACTCACATAAACTGAACCCCATTAATTGAACCCTCATACAACCAGCACAAAACATGAGTTTACAGTACAATAATAATTAATAATAATGATCATTATTGCAGATTATAGATTATCAATAAATCATTTAGGTACAAGGGGGTGAGATTAAATCAATTATACTTCTTCTCACTCCTTTTTGAACACTAGATGTGGGACTGTTTATGTTGCTAATGCTGTTGTTGTTGTTGTAAATGTCATTTTTTGTTTTGATTTCCCTTACATGACTATGCACTGCAACATTTGTTTTGTTTTGTAATTATTTATTTTACTTGTTCGAAATAAAAAAAATGTATCAATCAAATGAATGAATATAATTGAATACAGTTTGCCTCAGGGACACAGTGTGACCTCTATGTCTCAGGAATAACCTCCTGTAAGACAACTGGAATAGATTATACTTATGTAACTAAAATAACTGAAAAACCTTCACATAAATTAAAACTTGTTATGCATTAAACTACATTCAATTTCATTTAGCTAGTATTGTTCTAAATGGGCTCTTAAAGTGCTATAATTCCTTTATTCAGTGTGTTGGGTCAAGGTACAAGCAACACAGGTGGGTATGCAGTCAGTAACGGAGAATATGTAGATTTTTCTCCTGTCATGATAGGCCAGTACCAGTCTCTTGAAACCAATGTGGGCATTAGCAACTGAAGGGAGCAGAGGGCGACGTAGTGTTGGAGAACTGAGGGAGGTTGTACACTAGTCGGGCAATTTTGCAATCTCGGTCCTGGAATAAAAAGAGCGAACATACTTTTGTAATACAACCAACAACCACTTTAAACAAATATCGTACAAATAACTGTGAAGGAGGTGTGTTAGAGAAGTGCCGATTCTGTGTCTGTAGCTGCTGGCCCCGCCCCCTTTTGAGCACGACAAGGCAAGCAGTGAGGTCTCCTCTCTGCCTGCAGATACTCAGCTAAATGCTGCCGTGATGAAACACCATATCATGTTCAAAATCACATCAAGGATTATTTCTGAAACAGTATGGAGCTCAAAATGCTTTTTCTCTTTCCGGTTTACCACAAGGTGAGTTCCTTTTTTTATTTCCTGCTTTTTTACACATACTCTCTCCAGTACATGGTTAGCGATGCTTGCTAATGTAAACAAAGACCATATTACTTCCAAAACGTTGCACATTGTTTCTGATAGCGGTGTTACTGATAGGGCCGTGGGCGTAAAGCCAGCCCACATTTCCGATATTACATCAAATTGGACGCAAATCTGGATCAGCTCCGTTGATGTGTCATTTTGCCAGAAGATGTTATAAGAGGATTTTTTATCCAGTTGTATACCACATTTTGACCATATAGCTTTTAGATACTTCTACTACTTACAGATCCTCTGTTTCTCAGCTGTAATCCACTCGTCATTGATCCTGCAGGGAAATAAATAGTAATAAATCTAAAAGAAAAACATATCATGGGAAAACCAAACACTATCTTTTTAGCTTTTCTGTAAAGTCCTTTCTGTTAGACAGTTGCTTTCTTACTCAAATGTTGCTTTGCACCTTACGTTATAATATTTGTGTCAATCAGGTCTTGACCAAACCACAGCACTGAGCCTACTCTTGTTAAGATCTTAAATAGAGATGTCCCGATCCGATCACGTGATCGGGGATCGGCGCCGATCACGTGATTTTCAAAAGATCGGAATCGGGAGAAAAAAATCGGGGATCGGGAATTTTTTTTTTTTTTTTTTTTTTTAATGTTACAAAACAAAATGACCATGTTCAAGTCTTAAAGTCATCCTGAGGCCTTAGTTTTGGTTTCAAATTACACAACATCATGTATGTGTTGCTTATTTCTCTCAAATCTGGCAACAGAGTGGGCGCAGTGTCTAATAGTAGCAGTAAGCTAACGAGTACTGATAAGCTTTATTTTGTTTTGATCCAATGTTGCTGTGAAAAAAATAAGCTATATCCATGTTGGATAGAATGGGTAGTTGGGTACTGTCATTTAAATAAAATAATAACCTTGAGGGACAACTTGAATGCTTTTTTCCTTTTTTTCCTCTTAATGCATTGCATAAAGATCGGATCGGGAAAAATCGGTATCGGCAAATTGTCAAAATCAAATGATCGGAATCGGATCGGGAGCAAAAAAAGGTGATCGGGACATCCCTAATCTTAAATGACATGCCGTTAAAAACAAATATTAGCAGAATCTCAGTCTTGATATCTCAGTGCTGTTTTGACACTGTTGACCAAATTTTACATTTTACTAGACCAACTGGAAAGACAGATAGACAGACTTTCTGTCATTATACTAAATTGGTTTGAATCTTACAGGAAGCACAGTGACAACTTTGTTTGTTTCTATAGGTAATTACATATCTAAGCGTACACATTTGAAATGCGGAGTTCCTCAGGGCTCCATCCTGGGACCTCTATTGTTTAACATCTTCATGCAACACTGGCTCAGTTAATTGAAAACAAAAACATTTTTATTATCAGTTTGCAGATGACGCAGCATTGACAAATCAATGATTGGAAATATTAAAACTTCCTTCAACAAAGAATAAACTGATGTAATATTTTTTTCAGCCAATGAGGAAGGAATAAAATGTAATTGCTGAGCTCCAATCAGCATTGTTAAAACCCACAGAAAAGGACAGAAATCTAGGTGTATTCATATACTCAGACCTTTATCTCAAGAGTGAAATTAAGACAATTACAAAGTCGGCCTGTTATCACCTTAAGAATATATCTATTATTCAATTACTTAATTTATGTCTCAGGAGGATTTGGCCAAAACCTGTCCATGCATGCATCTTTAGTAGACTCGACCACTGTATTCACAGGTCTCACTGAAAAGTAAATTTGACAACTAAGGCTCATTCAGAAAGCTTCTGCGCTAGAACTCACTAACACTAAGAAGGTGGATCACATTACTCTTGTTCGTAGGTCTTTACAAAACAGGAGAAAATGAACTTTAGCATTAAGGTTGTCAGAGTGGATCAGTATGACATCAGCCCCTTCAGCTCAGTCAACACATCTCTCACATATTAATCTTAGCAAAGAAGTTAAATATGGAGAACTGACCTGAGAGTCTCCAGTCTACAGTCTGGACTCTCCAGAAGATCACTCAGCAGCTTCACTCCTGAATCCTGCAGACCGTTGTCTTTCAGGTCCAGCTTTCTCAGATGGGAGTGTTTGGACTTCAAAGCTGAGGCCAGAGAAGCACAGCTGATCTCTGACAACCTGCAGAGACTCAGTCTGAATAAAGAAAAAACATGATGTAACTTTAGAAAACAATGCTCTTGCTAGAAATAATTCAAGTTTTAATAATGGTTAAAACACCTTTCACTAATTTAAAGGACAAGAAAAGCGGTGATTTCACATCCTAAACGCTGCTCCATATACACTGTAAAAAAAAAATGTTTTTTTACAGTTTTTCCCCAGAAAAAATTACAGTTTTTTTATTGTATTTCATAATTACAGTAAATCATATTCAATTTACAAGAATAAACGGTTTATTGAAATGTGTCCTGTATTTTAACAAAAAAAAACTGTAAAAATTGAATACATTATTTATCTGTTTTTTAGCAGTTTTTAAATGCGAATTTAACAAAACTAAGCGTAAAAATAAATGATTTTCTGGTGGAAAAATTAGCTGCATTTTCTGTAATTTTACAAAAAAATACTTTTGTTATGGCTATATATCACTGTCAAATACATAACAAATACTGTTAATACTCATTTAAAAAATGTATAATTGCAAGAAAATATATGAGTAAAGAAAGAAATATTTTGTAATTTTGCTTAATTTAACCACTACTTTACATTGATAAACTGAAAAAACACAGGTATTGAAAAACTACATTTTAACACATTTTGACTTGCACTTTATTGCTACATTTGTATTAATTTGAAGATTTAATTGTTAAATATATGAATTTCATGTTATAAAAACTGTGTAAAACCATAGAGTTAAAAAAAACTTGACTGTTGTTGGGTGCGAACTCCTACCAGAGCACAATTCAGATATAAAATGATGCTATAACCCACCAGTAACAGTCATTGACATTATTTAGATTTTCAGATGATCAGAGACACGAAGCTGCCGCAAAGCCACTTGTGCAGCTAACGGTGATTGCCGGACAGTATGTAAAAAACATATTGAGTTTCACTGTAAGCGAAAAATGAAAGGATCTGGAAGTTAAATAACATTAGCATTTTCCCCTATGCCTTATCACACTAGCATAAGCCCATAACATTGAACATGCTAGCAAGCACTTACAGCCAGCCTACTCTGAATATCAAAACCTTGTTAGCAGTTAGCTACCTGCTAAATTGGTATTAGCATTGCAATTACAGTAAAGCAACTATACTAACAAACAACCAACTGTTGTGCGTTCACAACCCAAGTAACATTGACCTGCTGATCTCTTTCAACACAAGAAAAAGCTGTGTACATTTCTGACATCATTTAGCTTTTCAGATAATCAGAGACGTGAAGCTACCGCTAAGTGCCTTGTGCAGCTAACACAGAGTGAATTCTCGTAGCGATTGCTACAACTACTGCACCATGTTTGTTAGGAAAGTAGCTTTTAGAAATGTATCAATGTTCTAAAATGTGTGACTTTAACTCAATATTTAAAAAACAGAGTGATTGGCGGACAGTATGCAAAAAACATATTGAGTTTCACTGTAAGTGAAAAATGAAAGGATCTAGAAGTTAAATAACATTAGCATTTTCCCTTAGGCCTTATCACACTAGCATGTACAATCAAGCGCATAGCATAACATGCTAGCAAGCACTAACAACCAGACTCTGAATATCAAAACCTTGTTAGCAGTTAGTGCTACCGCTATGCTAAATTGGTATTGGCATTGCAATTACAGTAAAACAAACAACCTATGTTGTCCTTGTAGACGTCTAATAATATCCATCATATTGAAAGAATAGGCCTTCACCATAGCATGTTGACAAAGCTAGTAACTACAGCGAAAGACCTTTACAATCCAAGTCAATTAACTTAAATATGTATTGTGATAATGTCCCACACAGCTAGTTGGTTACAACAATCTACAGTGATGTCACAGGGATTTCAGGCAGCAAGTAGTTGAAGGTTGAAGGTTAATCCATTTGCTATGGCTACAACTGCCTCGTGGTTTGTTTAATATAGGAATGCATCTTTGTCTATCACACTTTGCTTCTGTATGTCTCCCATCTGACTTTATTGTGAGATTGTGTTTTCAAAAAGTAAATTGAGCATGTTTTATGAGACTGAACAGTCACATAGGGTATTGGACTCTCTTAAAACCCAGGTAGGTGCAGAATAGGTCTCTCAAAAATAAAGCAATCAGGAAGGCAGTACTATGCATGACTACAAATGATAGTAAACTATATAAAATAAAGGCTACAAACATATGTACACGTTGATTAATACCTACTTAACTTGTACTTGGGACAGGACTGCAAAGTACAGATGGGATATTACTGATCATAATCAAACTTATATAAATGTGCACCAACATTAGTTATCAGTGTTCTCTATTCTCAATTTAAAAGAATAAACTGACAATAAAGAAGTCTTATAACATATTTTGCTTGTGTCTTTGGGAGGCCTTCAGTGTTTGTTTTATTATTTATCAACTAGTTACATTCTCATTTTGTAAATTAATAAAATAACATCCAAAGAATTAAACAATCATAATTGCAATGTAAATAGTTTGCACCCCATTTTTTTAACTTTTAAATTCATCTTTATGGTATGGCGCTGGTGTGGTGTTACCAATTCTTAAAAATAATACAAGGATTGGATGTTCATCAAAGGATTTTCAGGGCAATCGATTTGCAGCCAATCAGAGACGAGACTTCTGCTGCACGCACGCATCATGCGCTGAGGCAGACAGAGTGCATGCGCAAAGCCACTGACACTACAGAGACCACGCAGTTAGCATGCCATGCAGGAGGTGAAGAGCACGGCGCGCCCAGAGGAGAGAAATCAGCACTGAGAGGTAACGGTAAAAACTATTTATCAACGGATTCAAAACACTCAAGTCTTAAAACATTGCAAACCTCAAAGTCCTAGCTATGGTATACATGTTGTTTAACGACCGAAAACAAAGTATTGTTAGCTAACGTTACCATAGCTAGGTAGCAGCTAGCTAGCTGGTAGCAGCTGGTAGCAGCTAGCTACCATGCTTTGAAAGTGAGCTGTTCTATGCCATCATTACGTGCAGTAATGATATTTTTTAATGATGTGCAAGATGCGTGCTCGAGTGGCTGAGCGTGATGTGCAGTGAATGTTTCAGAGTTACTTTTTCGCAATATTATTTAATAAATAGTTTAGCTAGCTAACTAGCATACATTGTCACTAACTCCTAATGTTAGCTCAATCCTTAGTTTTATAATCGATTTTTTTCGTGGGCATAATGTTACACACAATGCACATTATCCATATATTTTAGATCCTATGTTAAGGCTATAAACAGAGGTGGGAGAAGTTCTCAGATCTTGTACTTGTATAAGCAGGGGTGTACATAATTGTTTTGCCCTGGTTCTCAAAGGAGCACCTGGAGATGTTGCTTGGTGCGCACTTTTGAGGGGTACTTGACTTTATGAACGGGGGGTACGCGCTAGTGAGCACGCTCATTAAGCCTAGCAGCAGAGTACTGTGGGAGCGCATAAAGCAGACCCTCCACGCAATAGCGAGGGGTAGAGCGAGGGTGCTCGCGGACAGATTACAAAAATTAAACCTAAATAGCTCGCGAATTATACTTTGACGACCGTTAATATACCTGGGCGGCCCGCCCAAGTAAAGTCTATGTGTGGGACACCCTGCTATCTTACCAGTTCTTATGCAACTCGCAAATATCTCTCTTTTCTATCTCTCTCTCTCTCTCTCTCTCTGTGCGCAAATGCGCCTTTTTTCAAATGATCCGGTGCGCTTTTTTGGGCGGGGTGTGCGCATGCGCACCAGTTATGTGCAGCCCTGTGTATAAGAGTAGAAGTACTCAGGTCTTATACTTGAAGTGGTATTACTGTACTTAAAGCTGCTGCTGTGTTATTTAAGTTATTTTTGCTCAAGCATGTGCAAACCTGTGTCTCTTTTCTCCCCTCAGCTGTTAGCTGCAGTACCAGTAGTTGCAACCTACCAAGAATAAAGAGCAGCCAGAGATCCTCAAGTAAGATTTCTTGCCATATTACAAGTTTTATCAATTCTCAATGTCCTATGTGGTATTGCTATGCAAACAGTGAAAGGATATGTAAATCATCAAGAGGTGGCTAAAATATGTTTTTCTGCTGACCCTGTCCAGAGAAGTACATTGCTTTGCTTCCAGGTGGTTGCTCCTGTCTGCATCTCCAAGATCGGGGCATACCGGCCATCAGTGGCGGACTGGCCATCGGGACGTTCGGGACGAATCCCAATGGGCCGCTCGGCCCACTTCGGTACCGGCAGGGGCGGACTGGCCATCTGTAGAATCACCGAACGGCCGGGTCGGTTCGCTGCTTTTAAACGGCATCATTGAAGTTGTGCCGACAGGCGACAGGGGTCCACCGTTTCCCAGTCCGCCCCTGCCGGCCATCATCTACTCTAGGTAATACACTGACTATAGATAAGTACTGTACCTTTTATAAAACCCCACTTCAAACACCCAAACTATCCCTTTATGATGTGACATTTTCTACACTGTTAACATTAGGAAACACTTAAGAAAGAAAAGAAAGCTGCAGGAGCTGATCATTCCTAAAATACAATTGGCCATATGATCACCAGTAAAAAACAACAACAATCTGCACTAAATATTTTTTGGATTTATAAATGTTTTGTGACTTTTTCCTTTGTGTACCTTAAGGGAGTTCTCCCCTGACAGCTGGACACTACATGATAGCAGAGGACCAGACCATCGTCAGTGGCAGTGTCCTGAATGCTGTCGACGCCCTGATGCTGATGTTTGCAGCATATTACTGCCTCAACATCAGTTACCGCTCAGAACTGGGAGCTACCCTGGAGTTCTTGCAGAGGTAAAACTTGAATTGTGATTATTAAGTCATTCCATCTTAAACCACAGAGTAGAGGATTGTGCACATTTCTGACACACGATAAGTGCTCCTGACAATACAAGATAATCAAGATAAAAAGATTATTGTGCTGCATTCTGTTTCGCATTATGCTCTCGTTTTGTCTTGGGTTGTAAATTCAGCGTACCCCTTTCCTTTGCAGTGGTGTGCTTTGGCTCCTCCCTAAAATCCCAAACTCACTCTTAGCCAATCGGTGGTATCAGGTATTCAGCTCAGTGAAAATGACAGAAAGAGGGCCCTTTGTCGACAACAAAAGAAAGCCAATTCAGTTATTTGGAAAATAGTCGTATTGAATAGGGATTCAGGTAGGACTGTATAGGGGAAGGTTTCACTCGGAGTGACGTACACCTTGGGGTAAGAACACACAAGATTCTTGGGAGCGGTTGATTTCCCTAACTTATTCAACACAACAGCACAGTAATACAGCCATGGAGCAGGTTTAGTGTATGTGTGTGGTCTATAACAGAGAAACACACAAGTATAATTAGAATATTGTACTTCTACCACCAAGTAAAAGCTTAGCGTGAGTGTCAGCACCTGATGACAATGGAATCTGACGAGGAAGACGCAACTATTTCTTGCACCGAAATGGGATGGGCACCGGAACCTGGTATTATTGCAGTGAACAAACACATTAAAACTTCTTTCAGTTAACTACAATGCTTTTACACCGCTCACTCTGCTGCTGACACGCACCTCATCTGCCCCAGTTACACACAAACCTCTCAAGATGGCACTCGTAGCTACCCACATTCAAATGATCTTCAAGTGACCGCTTGCTCCTGTTTACAGACCTGCTGCGATACTGTCCAGTGTGATAGTGATGCCAAGTGACGACTTTATAGAACAACACTCTATTCAAACCAATGCTTTAAATGTACAGATATGATCATAACAGTTAATGGAAAGTACATTGAAGAGTAGCATTGCCCTTTGACTTCAAGCTGTATAACTGTAAAGACAATTAATGGCTGTATCATCCACAGGATTTGTAATTAAACACTAAATGTAAGTGTACTTCTGTCTTAACAGGTGCCAATTCAAGATCAATCCGGACAAGGGGACTAAAGTGGAGAGGAATGAAGAAAAACAAAAACAGCACTCGATTAAGGTAAAGGTGCATTCATTAATTACAAACGTCTCTGACTTTGAATGGAGAGAGTAGAAACACATAGTCATGTACACACACGCACACACGCACACTCATAACTGGTAGATTTCTAGTGTTTATAATTGTTATCTTTTGAACAAAACGTTGGGAAAATGTTGGCTATTGTTAAATGTTGAAATGTTTCATTGCCGGTCTATTCTGCTATATATAATATATTTTATTTATTGTTTTTATTTTTGTGATGTATATTATTAGTTTCAATAATATATTGTGTATATATATATATTTGTGATTTTTTTTCTCCAAAACATCTGACAGTTAATGTAAACTTGGGCTTTTGCAAAGTAAAATGACATGTTTTCTTTGTGTTTTACATGTAAATGGTCTTAGATTTCGTGAAGTTTGCTGACGACACGACCGTCATCGGCCTTATCACCGACGGCGACGAACAGAGAGGAGGTCGAAAACCTGACATCTTGGTGCCAGGATAACAACCTCCATCTCAACGTCAGCAAAACCAAGGAGCTGATTGTGGACTACAGGAAGCAGCAGAGAGGGACACGCCCCCATCGCCATCAATGGGACTACGGTGGAGAGTCAGCAGCTTCAGGTTCCTCGGGGTCCACATCACTGAGGACCTGACATGGACTCATCACACTAACAGCATCACCTTTTTTTAAATTGTATTAGTCAATGTATTGAACATGTTAGAAAGAAAAAAAACAATAATAATAATTCAAGGTTCAAGGTATAAAAAAAATGTATTCTCAAAGTTTCTATCATGTTCAAAAGGGGCAAGAAGAAGCTTAAAAACGTTTCTGGTTCCCCCAGAAAAATAATGCAGTTTCCTCTCAACATGTGTATGCTTTCTCTCCATGTGAAAAGTCCCTGGCCATTATGATATTGTTCCGCAGGCTGAGGAAGTTCAACATGGACTCCAGGATACTCTGCATCTTCTACAGGGCACCATAAGAGAGTATCCTGACTGGCTGCATCACGGCCTGGTACGGCAGTGCAATCATATTCCGTTTACTTGCATATAGACTCTTCTTGCACTATTTCTATTCTATTGTATTTGTATTTACTTGCACTATTTTATCTGTTTTATTTGTTCTATGTTCTATATATATATATATATGTTGCACTGTTGGAGGAGCATGTGACTTCAGTTTTTCATTGCCATGTCTACACTGAAGATAATGTACAAATGACAATAAAGCCTTGAATCTTGAATTTACGGTATTTTTTTAAATGACAACAGTAATCTTCTGTGTTTTTTTAGAGGTGTATGACTGTATTCTAACAATTAATATATGTTAAAAGAAAAAGATTTAATGGAATTACAAAAACATTTCTTGTAAAATTACAGATCTTTTTTGGCAAAAAATGTGATAGTTAATGTAAACTAACGCTTTTGCAAAGTAAAATGACGTTCTTTTCTTTGTGTTTTACTTGTAAATGGCCTTAGATATACGGTACTTTTTTGTAATAATAAAAGTAATTTTCTGTATTTTAGCTTTTCTTTATCATTTTTAAAAGATAATTATTCTGTTTTCTAGAGGTTTATGACTCTATTCTAACAAATAATATATGTTAAAAGACAAGTATTTCATGTAAAATTACAGTAATAGAGGCTACTTGTGGTAAGGTAAGTTTCTGTTTTTTTACATGTTATCTCCGTATTTTATTTTACAGTTTTTTTCCTTTTTTTAACGGACATTTTCTGGCGCCCCCGTCGCCAGAAAATAACCGTTTTTTTACAATTTTTTTTTTTACAGTGTACACAAACCCCCAGAAATTATAAATCCCAAAGTTTAAAAAATGTGAAATATATCAGGATGAATTGTAAAGGAATATAAACAAAAGACATCCTGCATATTTATTTTAGGAATAGTGGAGTATTAAATCCCCCCAAAAATGTGCATGAAATATGGGTCAGACCACCAGGAATGAGGGCTTATGGGAAACAGGCAGTGGTGAAAGGACACAGGGGATGAACCTGACAGGACACGAAGGCCTGGAACCGGGTCAAGTGCTCGGACTGCTAGGAATCCTGATGCAGAACCCTGAGCACTGGTTGGTCGTGCCTTGCGTCTTCTTCCATGAGACCTTATAGTCTGGCTGAGGCTCTGAGGACCTCCATAGACCATGCAATTTCTTAATTGTCGTTTTTTAGAGACTAAATAGACTTTAGCATTAAGGTTGTCAGAGTGGATCAGTATAATATCAGCCTGATTGCTGCAGCTCAGTCAACTCATCTCTCACATACTAATCTCAGCACAGAAGTAAAAGATGGGGAACTGACCTGAGAGTCTCCAGTCTGCAGTCTGGACTCTCCAGAAGATCACTCAGCTGCTTCACTCCTGAATCTTGCAGATTGTTCCGACTCAGGTTCAGATCTTTAAGAGGGGAGGGGTTGGACTTCAGAGCTGAGCCCAGAGAAGCACAGCTGATCTCTGACAAACTGCAGCCACTCAGTCTGAATAAAGAAAAACATGACTTTAGAAAACAATGTTCTTGATAGAAAATAATTCAAGGTTTAATCATTTGTTTAGGGCAGGAGAAGTTGAGAATGTAGGAGTTCAGAAAGTGAAAACTCGAAAATGTTTAAAAACAGTTTGACACAAAACAAGAGCTCTTATTCTATATATGACAGTACTTTAATCTATGTAATATAAAAGTGGTAACATCCCATTCTAGACTATACTAACAGAAACATATTCAAATCAAAATCCCAATGTTTTCAAATATTAGGGTGAATTTAAAAGTAATGTGAATAACAAACATCTAGAATATTTATTTTAGGAATAGTGGAGTCATAAAATCAAAGCATATTTAATGTAAACTAATTATTCAGTATAAGTATCAAGTAGCTTCATACACATGTTGGAAAAAGCAACAAATGTATTTGTTGGTATTTGATAGTTTTAATACAAATCTATATTCAATGTTTCTGTATTTTTATATCATTTGTTTAAAAATAAATAAGGAGATTGTACATTTCAGGGGACTCAGAGGAAATTATGCAGTGTATGATATTTCATGTTATACTTAAATGTAAAGATCATTATTGCTCTGCCACGGTCAAATAATAAAACCATAGAAAAAGAAAATATACTTCAGCATTAAGATGCTCAGTTTGGATCAGTGTAACATCAGACTCTGCAGCACAGTGTCAAAACAACTCTCACAAACTAATCTTAGCATCCAAGTAAAATATGGAGAACTGACCTGAGAGTCTCCAGTCTGCAGTCTGGACTCTCCAGAAGGACACACAACTGCTTCACTCCTGAATCCTGTAGCTTATTGTCTTTCAGGTCCAGCTTTCTCAGATGGGAGTGTTTGGACTTCAGAGCTGAGGCCAGAGAAGTACAGCTGATCTCTGACAACCTGCAGTCCCTCAGTCTGAATAAAATAGAAGCGAATCAGAGGATGAAACCCTCTTTATTTGTCACACATTCATGCACACAGCACAGTGAGCACACACAGCAAAATGTGTTCTCTGCTTTTAACCCATCCTAGTACCAGGAGTCTAGTACTAGGAGCAGTGGGCAGCTATTGTACAGCGCCCGGGGAGCAATGGGAGTGAGGGGGGAGGGGTGTCAGGTGCCTTGCTCAAGGGCACCACGGCAGGGCCAAGGAGGTGAACTGGGACCTCTCCAAGTAGCAGTCCACACTCAATGTTAAGGTCTGGTCGGGGACTTGAACCGGCAACCCTACGGCTCACAGTCCAAGCCCCTACTGACTGAGCCACTGCCGGAGCAGAAAGAACACATGATGTAAGTTTAGAAAACAATGCTCTTGATTGAAATAATTAAAGGTTCAATAATTTGTTTAGCGCTGGAGAAGTTGAGAATGTAGGAGTTAAGAAAGTGAAAACTCGAAATTGTTTAAAACTTTAAGATACAAACAATGAAAAACAGCTCTGATTAATATAAATGACAAACACAAGTGGTAACTTCACGTCCTAACAATTGCTCCATCTACACAAACCCACACAAACCAATTCAACTCAAAATGCCAAATGTGTTAGGATGAATTGTGAACAAATGTGAACAAAAGAAATCCAGAAGAGTCATAAAATCAAAGAAACTTCAGTTTAAACTAATTATTAATAATTATTAATTATGAATTATTAAGACATTTAACATTTGGGGGGAAAGCAAATAATAATATATTTCTTAGTGTTTTGTATTTTTAATAACAATCTATATTCAATTATTTCTGTAATTGTATAAAATATATTTAAAAAGAAAAAGGAGAATGTGAATTTCAGGTTATTCGGAGTGAATTATGTGTATGATATTTCTTGTGATATTTAAATTTGAAGATCAATATTGCTCCGCCACGGTCAATAAAGTAAGCCATAGAAGAAGAAAATAGACTTTAGCATTAATGTTTTAAAAGTGGATTAGTATAAATCCGCCTGACGTCTGCAGTCTCAACTCATTTTACTAATCTCAGCATAGAAGTAAAAGACGGAGAACTGACTTAAGAGTCTCCAGTCTGCAGTCTGGACTCTCCAGAAGAACACTCAGCTGCTTCACTCCTGAATCCTGCAGATCGTTGTTTTTCAGGTCCAGCGTTCTCAGATTGGAGTGTTTGGACTTCAAAGCTGAGGCCAGAGAAGCACAGCTGATCTCTGACAAACTGCAGTCCCTCAGTCTGAATAAAGAAAAAACATGATGTAACTTTAGAAAACAATGCTCTTGCTAGAAATAATTCAAAGTTTAATAATTAGTTTAGAGCTGGAGAATGTTGGAGTTCAGAAAGTGAAAACTTGAAACTGTTTATAAATGTTTAAGATACAATAAATGAAAAACAGCTCTGATTAGAATAGAATAGATACTGTATTGTCATTGTACAAATGAAATTCAGGTTCACTCAAATCTGGAATCCAAATATAAAAACATTTGATAAATAGAATAAGAATAATAAAACAAAAATGTTTTTAAAAGCTTGCATTCCCACTTTACATGCCAACATTTTTACCATACACTCACAGCCACCGTATGAACTCAGTGAACATAAGTACTGTTTTGTGTTCATGGGGAGTATTTAGTATTAGTATTTAGGAACTTTGAGGTGCGTGTTATTCTGAATTAGGTTATTCAGAGTGAATCATTCAGTGTATGATATTTCTGGTGATATTTAAATTTGAAGATCAACATAGCTTTGCCATGGTCAATTAACTAAACCACAGAATAAGAGAATAGACTTTAGCATTAAGGTTGTCAGTGTGGATTAGTATAAATCAGCCTCACGTGACGTCTGCAGTCTCAACTCATCTCTCACATATTAATCTCAGCACAGAAAAAAGTAAAAGATAGAGAACTGACCTGAGAGTCTCCAGTCTGCAGTCTAGACTCTCCAGAAGATCACTCAGCTGCTTCACTCCTGAATCCTGCAGATTGTTCTCACTCAGGTTCAGATCTCTCAGGTGGGAGGGGTTGGACCTCAGAGCTGAGGCCAGAGAAGCACAGCTGATCTCTGACAACCTGCAGAGACTCAGTCTGAATAAAGAAAAAACATGATTTTGAACAAAATATTTTTATAATCCATCAGATGTGTTCAGGTTTTAAATGTGAATCGCAACATTACTTTGACCTTATCAATGAGCTTTACCCTGTTCTTGAGGATCATCATAATATCAATCTTCTATATATTATTTGTGAAAATACATTAAGATGAAAGGGAACCAAATAAAGATCAGCAAGGCGACTGTGGCACAGGGGATCCTAACCAATATAACTAGAGAATGCAATTCCTGAAGAAGTTTCGGTGTGAATGCTATATGCTAAGCTGCAATTCCCACAGGAGCAATTTGGGGTGAAGTGTATTTTCCAAGGATTGGGCCAGACTCACCTGATCTAAGGATCAGTGCACAAACCCACTGAGCTAAAGCCGCCCCAGGGCTACAGAAAGATGAAGACTTATTTACCAATATTACATTAATTATGGATAATATCTCTGGAGTTATGAGGGTCAGGAGTAATAGCACAAATGTCCTAATTGACATGAATGTTTTGAAGTTCGAACATTGTTTCTGCGAAATAAAATGTGGTAGCAGTCACACCAAATAATCCAAGCTCCAACTCTCTATCATCAGATCTTTGACAACCTCATTTATATCCCACAGCTCATCAGTATCATCTTCAGTGAATCATGGAATACAATGTGAGTCTGTGGAAGCTGAAAAACTGAGACATAAAGCTTTTCTATTTTTGCTTTTTGTTAAGCTTTGGAAAAGCAGAACAAATATTAAAACATTGAAATTCTTAAAATCATAAATAAAAAATAAACGGCTGCAGTCAGTGAACTAACCTCAGTGTCTCCAGTCTACAGTTTGAACTCTTTAGTCCAGAACACAGCTGTCCCACTCCTGAGTCCTTCACAGTGTTGTAACTCATGTCCAGATCTCTCAGATGGGAGGGGTTAGACTCCAGAGCTGAAGCCACGACTTCACAGTGAGTCTCTGAGACTACACAGCCAGAACAACTATAAAAAATATGAAGAAATGTGATATTGTAAACATTAGAAAGATATTGTTGTATTAATGTAAATATTACATAACCATTTTCAGAAATAACATTAGCTCTTGGGCCATTTAATATATTATTAATATATGCATTGTCTTCCTGGAGGAGCTATTGTTTGGTAAAACCAAATCAAGTGTTATGTGAGTGTCTCATTTAATGATGACTGTATTCACTGACACCTGTAAAATACTATTGTAGGTTGTGATTAAATGCTGATGTAATAAAACCCAATCCAAAGCCTCTAAGTCCTTCATTTGTCACTATGTCCTTCCCCCAGAGAAGTAAACATTCTGTAAAATGTTAAATTTATTATAAATAGAATAACTCTGATAATTCAATGTTGCTCTAACAATATATTAAACAGTAAACATGTTAAAGTGTTTGATTGAAAAACTAAACTTCTACACCTATTTATAAAGTTAATCACATCTGTACTTACACAGCCTTTCTGCAGTTCCTCACAGCTGGAAACAGTCTCAGTCGTCCCTCCAATGATGTTCGGTATTTATTCAGGTCCAACTCATCCAGAACCTCCTCTGACATCTGCAGCATGTCGGCCAGAGCAGAGCAGTGGATATCAGAGAGTTCCTCCTCTGATCTGTTCTCTGACTTCAGGAACTCTGTGATCTCCTGATGTACTGAGTGGTCCTTCATCTCTGTCAGACAGTGGAAGATGTTGATGCTCCTGTCGGGAGAGATTTTATGACTGCTCATCTTCTTCAGATTGTTGATGGCTCTCTGGATGATTTCTGAGCTGTTGTCTGTGCGACCCAGCAGGCTCCATAAGAGTCTCTGGTTGGAGTCCAGAGAGAGACCGTGGAGAAAGCGGACAAACATGTCCAGGTGGCCATTTTTACTTTCGAGTGATTTCTTCATGGCTCCCTCCAGGAAGTCATCCAGGGGTGGGTAACCCTGATCAATACTATCAATGTTCTTATAGTCCCATTGTTCCTGGAGGAAGTCCTTCAGTACCTTTGTGTCTCTGTTGGTGTAACAGTGCAACATGTAGACTGCAGCCAGGAACTCCTGAATGCTCAGATGAACAAAGCAGTAGACTGTTTTCTGGAAGATCACACTCTCTCTTTTGAAAATCTCTGTACAAACTCCTGAGTGCACCAAGGCCTCGGTGGCATCAAGACCACAGCGCTGCAGGTCTTCTTGGTAGAATATGATGTCTCCTTTCTCCAGATGTTCAAACGCCAGCCTCCCCAGCTTCAGAAGAACCTCCCTGTCAGCCTCCGTCAGCTGCTGTGGACTCGTCTCATATCCCTCTTCATACTTCTGCTTCTTCCTCTTTGTCTGGACCAGCAGGAAGTGTGAGTACATGTCAGTGAGGGTCTTGGGCAGCTCTCCTCTCTGGTCTGTAGTCAACATGTGGTCCAGAACTGCAGCAGTGATCCAGCAGAAGACTGGGATCAGACACATGATGTGGAGGCTCCTGGAGCTCTTGATGTGAGAGATGATTCTGCTGGACAGGTCTTCATCAGTTGATCTCTTCCTAAAGTACTCCTCTGTTTGGGTATCAGTGAAGCCTCTTACTTCTGTTACCCTGTCCACACACTCAGGAGGGATCTGATTGGCCGCTGCAGGTCTGGAAGTTATCCAGACGAGAGCCGAGGGAAGCAGCTTCCCCCTGATGAGGTTTGTCAGCAGCACGTTGACTGAGCACTGCTGTGTGAGGTCAGACACAACCTCATTGTTTCTGAAATCCAGAGAAAGTCTGCTTTCATCCAGGCCGTCAAAGATGAACAGCACTTTACAGACAGCCAGCTGCTCAGCTGTGACCTTCTGTAAGGTTGGATGGAAAACATGGAGCAGCCTGAGAAGACTGTACTGCTCACCTTTGATCAGGTTCAGCACCCTGAAGGACAACGGGATCATCAGACTGACATCTTGGTTTTCCAAACCCTCGGCCCAGTCCAGAGTGAACTTCTGCACCGAGAAGGTTTTTCCAACACCAGCGATGCCGTTCGTCATAACCACTCTAATGTGTTTCTGTTGATCGCGTAAGGCTTTAAAGATGTCATGGCACTTGATTCGGGTGTCATAGAAGGGCTTTTTCTTTGAGTCTCTCTCCAGCTGCCTCACCTCATGTTGGGTATTAATCTCTTGACTCTGTCCTTGTGTGATGTAGAGCTCAGTGAAGATGCTGTTGAGGAGGGTTTTACTTTGATCAGTTCCTTCAGTCACACGTTCACATTTCCTCCTCAGACAGGTCTTATGTTCATCGAAAACATCCTGAAGATCCCTATCTGCTGAAAGAGAAGGAAACAGGGTTCTATAATGATAAGAAAGCATCTTAATGTGAGTAGACCATGGATGTATAATAAGAACCTGCTACTAATTTTCCCTATGCAACCTGAAGAGTAAAAGGGTCAAGTCCGTCAGAAAGCACTGACTGTAAGTGTAAGCTTTAAACTACACTGTAAGGATTAGTAACATGTATTGTGTGTATGTGCAACCCAGTCTCACGGCATTTAATCTATTGATTTGTGTTCACCAACATGATTTTCCCCTTTTTGTTGTGTCACACAGAACGATTTTAAAAGCAATGTATTTCTATTGGTAGTATGTTTCGTGCCTGCAGCACGTCTTTTTGTCCGTTCGGGTCTTGGAAGACCGGAAGCTGTGGGGTTCCTAAAAACATGTTCTTACTCAATATCAAGCCACGATTATTGTTTTTGTATTAAATCGTATAATGTCGGACTTTTTTTGTCGTCTGTGAGGAAAATAAATGGGGCTCAGAGCCTCAGAATACTGAAATCTGTATTTTTTTTAATCTTTTTTTCCTTCTAATTTGTTATTCTTTTCTAAATAACACACTGTTATTTATTCACCAATAACACACAATTATCCTTGTTTTTATTTATTTGTTTGATTCCATAATCTCGAGCTTTTTTGGCGTCCGTCAGGAACTGAATTTCAAAATAAAAATAACCGGAAACAGACGTAGGACTTTAAGGGACATTTCGAGTACAGCCACTGAACTGATTACCCAAGATCCTCAGCTATGGTTTAAGCTAGCTGATTGGATGTTTTAGCCGCAATGCATGTAGGGATATGGTGTTAATGCCATATCAAATCCAAAAAACATTTCTTAGTTTAGGATGGCCTAAAACACTACACTACCCATAATCCCTTTGTAATTCTACTCCACTACAATTCAGAGGTTAACCTGGTATTTGTACTCCACTACATTTATTTGAGTTACTTTGCAGATTCTGATTAATGATGTGAAATATAAACAACCCTTAAATCTGACTTTAGTTACACCTGAGTAAAATTCAGGGAAGGTGATTGTCAAGTGCCAACAATCAGGAGAGATATTTGATAGTTGGTGCATGAGAAGACTAAACATTTATCTGCAATTGACATGAATGGAAACGAGTAATAAAGTATATTCATTACTCGTTATTCTCTACTAATAGTTAATTAAAGACTGTATAATGGATATTTTGCACATCCCTTTCAAGATTTCAAGATTTTCTAAGGCTTATTGAAATATCATATACACAACTATGGTGTAGTTATGCAATGAATGAAAAACTTGGGTCGCAGCTGAGGTTCCTCAACAGTGCATTACAAGACATCTATCAATATGTGTGTATACCTCCACCATTAAACTGTCATATTCTGCACATTTCTTATACTATCTACATACATAAAAGTATAATTCGTATGTATAATATCAGTTAAAATAAGTGCTTCAACATAGTTAACATTGCAGGAAAGCAATATATTAGACGTTTGTCTAACGTCTTTGTACTTTGTACTTTGTCAGGCTTAATATTTATCTTTTGATACCCCCAAAGCTTTTTTCTTATTTAAAAGAAGACCTTAATCTAAAGTATTATGTAATGTTTAAATAAAGGTTCATTCGTTTTTCTGTTTTGTACCTATTAATATTTGTGTACATCCTGCACTAAACAGTTTTATTGTAGAGATCACTTATAGTATTTTCTTGATTTTTTATATTCTATATTTCTATCATTGACCTTCTACTTTCCCCCTATAAAAGTATGTACTCTTAATATTATATTTCATCAAATATAACACATAAAAACAATAATTCAATAACGTGCTTTAACCACTAGGTGGTGCACACAAGGTACTGTTACAACCGGCTCGTGGGCTGTAACATAAAACTGGGAGACGAGACGAGGGTTGTAAACAATTAAGAGGTTTATTTTTATTTTATATAATTATATTAAATGCCACAAAATGGTCCAGCAGCACCAGCAACAGATCCCTGAAGCTGGCCCGGCGTGAGTGCTCAGAGGAGTGACCAGACGTAACCGGCTGGGCTCCTCTTGAAGGCTTCCGGCCAGGTGTAGCTCATCAAGCTTATGCAGCTCGTCCCCAGGTGCAGCTCGTCAGGCAATGGAACCTGCAAACACAAACACACATCCAGACGGCACCCCACGTGGTGTGGAGGGGTCGTCACAGTACACACAGCCATAATAACTTTGTATTATTAGTGTAGGACACTTATGTATGTACAACATCTGAAGATGTGTAGTTTTATTCATGTTTTCACATAATTTTACAGCATATTGCTATATTATTTCAGACTCAGTATTTACATTCTTATATTCAAAGAAAATCAGTAATATCTTACAACTACAAGTCCTTTTATATCAGCTGTGCACCATTATGGTGTAAATATAATCTATCTACGAATTAGATCAAATGTAAAAGTCAGCCGAATTAGTGTTGATACTGCAAGGAGACGTATTGTGTGAAGAGAAATTGAAGATGTTGTTTAATTGTTGATGTATTTGTGATCTACGTCAAGTATTCAGTTTCGGCTGCATTTCTTCCAGTTTTTCCAAAGGTCTTCTCATCAGGGCTCTATAAATAAAGAACTACGGCAGATCTGTAATATGTAATGCAGCCGAACCGTGTATTACAATGCCGTTATGTGATGACTTTCAAAGAGAAAAGCAAAAACACTCTGAATAAAGTATTATTTTCTTCTTTTTTAAAAAGTTTTTCGGATTTGATATGGCATGAACACCATATCCCTACATGCATTGCGGCTAAAACATCCAATCAGCAAGCTTAAACCATAGCTGAGGATCTTGGGTAATCAGTTCAGTGGCTGTGTATCGCAATGATGCTACGTCTGTTTCCGGTTATTTTTATTTTGAAATTCAGTTCCTGACTGACGCCAAAAAAGCCAGAGATTATGGAATTAAACAAATAAATAAAAACAAGGATAATTGTGTGTTATTGGTGAGTAAATAACAGTGTGTTATGGTCTTCCACAACCCGACCTGAGAAAAAGACGTGTTGCAGGCACGAAACACATTACCAGTAGAAATACATTGCTTTTAAAATCGTTCTGTGTGACACGAAAAAAAGGGGATAATCGTGTTGGTGAACATGAATCAATAGATTAAATGTCGTGACTATAACACGAGATGCCATGAGACTGGGTTGATACAGCACATCACCAACTACAAGAACAATAACAGCACAACGGTTGACGGGGACGCCTCACTGGCAGAGGAACTTAATTGTTTCTTTGCTCGTTTTGAGGTCAATGCAGTAGAGACGGACACAACAACCTCACCAGCATCCAACAGTCACACCCTCACTGTGCAGGAGCATGATGTGAGGCGTGTGCTCAGAGCGGTGAACCCAAGGAAAGCTGCAGGCCCTGATGGTGTGACGGGAAGGGTGTTGAAGGAGTGTGCAGACCAATTTACGGAGGTCTTCACAAAGATCTTCAACCTGTCAGAGGATGCCATCGCCACTGTTCTTCACAGTGCACTGTTCCACCTTGAACACCAGGGGAGCTATGTGAGGATGCTCTTTGTTGATTACAGTTCTGCCTTTAATACAGTCATCCCGGGCAGATTGGTTTCCAAGCTATCTGACCTAGGATTTTCCCCAAACATCTGCCAATGGATTAAGGACTTCCTAACTAACCGCCCGCAGACAGTGAGAATAGGCCCTCACCTCTCCTCCACCCTCACACTCAGCACCGGTATACCACAAGGCTGTGTGCTGAGTAGGGTTGCAACATTCCGGGAATTTTCAAAGATGGAAACTTTCCATGGGAATTAACGGGATTTTATGGGAATAAACTGGGAATAAACTGAGAATTTTCAAAATTTAAGGTTGGCTCTTCATAGGGAACTTAAATATAGTTGGCGAAAGTATATTTTAGCATAATCTTGACTAAAACAAACAGATGCCATTCAAGTACACTCGAATATCCATGCCATAGCACACTGCTTACTGCATGGCTATTGAGACCACACCCCCTACAGGCACTGTGCATTCCTCCATCACATGCACAGATGAGTAATATTTAACTCAACATTGCTGTTTTCGTTCTTCAATGAAACAAATCATTTTTCAATAACATAATTAAAACTTGTTCTGTTCTACTTAAAACATATATATATTACAATTAAAATAAATCTGTTGAAATGTCATGTTTTTTGTTTAATTTATCGAAACTATTTCCAGAATTCCCCAGCTTAACTTCCCATGGAAACTTTCCGGAAATGTTCCGCCCCTTTGCAACCCTAGTGCTGAGCCCCATGCTCTAATCCCTGTACACCTATGACTGTGCCCCACTCACCCCACCAACACCATTGCCAAGTTTGCGGATGACACAACTGTGGTTGGACTGATCACAAGAGGAGATGAGTTAACCTACAGGGATGAAATCCAGAGACTGGCAGTGTGGTGTTCAGATAATAACCTTGTTCTGAACTCCATAAAACAAAATAACTAATTATAGACTTCAGGAAAAACAGCACAACACCAGATCCACTGTACATCAACGGCAACTGTGTGGAAAGGGTTCCCGCCTTCAGGTTCCTCGGCACACACATTGCTGAAGATCTATCCTGGTCTATCAACACCACAACATCTGTGAAAAAGGCCCAGCAGCGACTCCACTTCCTGAGGATCCTCAGGAAAAACAACCTGGAGGAGAAGCTTATGGTGTCTTTCTACCGCTGCTCCATATAGTGTTTGCTCTTCTGCCCTCCAGTAGACGCTACAGGTCAATTAAATCAAGGACAAACCGACTGAAAAACGGTTTCTACCCCAGAGCCATACGAGAACTGAACACCGTCAAACGCTGAACTAGCACACACACAGAAACAATTTGCAACTGCACTACTTTTTAATAGTTTTATTAATTTATTAACTGATCGACATCAGAGATGCCAAATATCATCCCTGTGTTTTTTATAAAACGTAAACTGTATTTAAATTATGTGCAGGCATGTATGCATGTTGTTATGGATGTGTGAGCATATGTTTATGTGTGTATATGTTTATATAGATATATATATGTTTTTTGTATTATGTGGAAATGCACTGCGAGGATTGCTTTTTTAAATTTCGTTGTACCTGGTGCAATGACAATAAAGGAATTCTTCTTCTTCTATTGGTTATGAACAAGACTTCACTTTAAAATAGGGAACATGTTCTTAGATAGAAATGCCTAATTTTGAGTTATTTAGAGATAATTAACACTTATATGTTCATATCTTGCTACATAAGAATAGATCATATAAATAAGCACTAATTAGAGGGTTATTGAGGAAAAACTCTCAACTAATGGTTTATTACTTGTATAATATGGTCACGTAGAATAAGGCATTAATAAGTGTTTTATAATGACTAATAAAGAGACAATATACTGCTAATATGCATGTTAATTAACAACTTGTTGATGGTTAATTTGTGTAGCTTAACATAAAGTGTTACCGTAAGGAGAATGTACTCTCAAGTCACAACAACTTTCTTTTTCATGGTGTGGATCTCCAAATGTTCGAAATGCTACGGCATGGTTGTTCCATGTAATAGAAGCTTTTAATAACTTCTGAACCTGAAGGAATTTAGATGGTACTGATCAAATTTGAAGTTAATTATAATATCTTCAAGGTCCTACGGCTTTTTGATCATACTTCAGTGATATCAGAAAAATCTGTGAGCAGAAAAACCTAAAACCTGTCACTCCGAGTTACCAGCAGTTGCCGCCATATCGATGACTTAATAATGGCTTGTAGATCTCTTGGCAACACATTTGAGAATGTATCCATATGGAAAAACTGCTC
Source organism: Gobionotothen gibberifrons (assembly GCA_943591055.1). Classification (NCBI taxonomy): domain Eukaryota; kingdom Metazoa; phylum Chordata; class Actinopteri; order Perciformes; family Nototheniidae; genus Gobionotothen; species Gobionotothen gibberifrons. Next base: position 4,331 of record CALSBZ010045404.1, on the reverse strand, counting down.
TGGCATGGCATGGAAAACATTTTAATACGCACTATAAACAACGCCTGGAAGAAACTGAGATGGTACTGTACACCCTTGACACCCAGCGCCCAAATGTCGGTAAAGATGCTGCATGTGTACCCCTTACTTTGTACTGTTCTGGATCTTTTTCCACACAGGGAACAGGAGTTTCCTGATGAAGCAGACTGGTCCCAGCCTGAGTTGATGCACTGTCTGCAGAACCGGTGTCCACAGCTGGCAGAGACTGGATCCTTTAGGACGTCCTGACACAAAGCACAGATGGACAGCTGCTCCTTCAATGAAGTATGACGTTTCCTCTGAACTCTGTGAAGATAAACACATCCTTGATAGCTCCTTTCATTAGTGGTGGCCCTGTTTTTACTAATGGGTAAAACCCACATTCTAGATGATATTCCAACATAACTGTTCCAGTGTTGTATGGGTAAAGCCCGCGTCACACTGTCCCGAAATTGACACCCGATGGACACACGAATATGGATTTGTGAACTTTGCACGAAGATGGCCCCGAACCACACACGAAGGCAACATTTACATTACATTTAAGACATACAACTGCAACGAAAGTTACAAAAACAATTATGTTAAAGTACTATGATACTGTACTGATCTTTTCAGACTTTGTTCTTTACTTTATCCGTCTTTATATGTAGAAGATATTAAGTTTTCTCCGTAGTTTTGTTTCCATAGCAACAACAACATTCTGTCAACTCGCCTTCAAAATAATATATTATATCCTTTTCAGTTTCACAGAACACAAATTGGGTTATTTACATAATATGTTTACATGATTTTGTTGTGCAATAAAACAACCCGATGGACACACGATAAAGGAAATGTTCAAATTCGTCTCTGATCGTAGCAACATCAGTGCCGGTCAAAGATCTTCTTTGTTATTTATTGAGCTTTAAAACAAATGAATAACGACTATATATAAAATACACGGAGCCTCTCTTTTTCCTCCCTCTCTTCTGACAGCGTCAGTGTCTGTCTCATGCAGCTGATCCAGTAATGAGTGACACGGCCGACAGTAAAAATAAACATATTTATAACTAGTTTAGGTAGTTTGAGAGGTAGGCCTAATTAAAATAGCTAAGGGCGATGATCTGACTTGAAGTGTGTATTTTGCTCGGTTCACCGCTGCATCACAGCGGGAGGAGCTGCAGGTGAGCAGTGGAGTTTTTCAGGCAGCAACTTTGGGAGCGGTGGCAACATCTTTGGCATGCCTGATAAATTCCACCGGTGGTCATACGATGGCTTAGGATGCCCTCACGAATGCCTTACGAAGGGCAAAATGGACACGCGAAGTCAACACGAAAATGAACCTTCGGCAATGCTTTGTCATGCCAAATATGTTGCCACCGCTCCCGAAGTTGCTGCCGGAGCCTGAGAAACTCCACCGGCGGTCATACGATGGCTTAAGATGCCCTCACGAATGGCCCGATGCTGTTACGATCAGAGCCGAATTTGAACATTTCCTTTATCGTGTGTCCATCGGGAGTCAATTTCGGGACAGTGTGACAGGGGCTTTAGGGGTTACAGTTAGTCACAGTAATCAACCTAATGTGGAGATATTTGATTGCCGATACAACGCACAATTTGGTCTTATCATTTGTTACACAAATATTTGCGTAGACATTTTTTCACACAGTCCTGTGTAACAAAACGTTGGATTGTCATTTCCCAACTGACTATGACATGAGATGTTATTCACCAATGGGCTAATTTTCTGGTTTCATTAGATCTTAGGGGTGTAACGGTATCCGTATTCATCCTGAACCGTCAAGGTTCGGACGTCATGGTTCGGACGTCATGGTTCGGACGTCACGGTTCGGACGTCACGGTTCGGACGTCACGGTTCGGCACATGCAGTCACACGACGAATACGCCTTTTTTATGAGTGGGAAAAAAGTCTGTCATTCAGGGCAGTATCCATTACACTATATATAATCTAGGGGGCGGTATTGCACCTAAAAGCTGTATGCCAGCCGCCCTTATACTATGGAATGCCATTCAAGCCAAAATTAAATAAATAAATAAATACATAAATAATTAAATAAATACATATATATATATATATAAATATGCCTATGAAATAAATTCTGAAATAAATAAATGAGGCAATAAATATGTATACATGTACATTTAAATACACATTTATTTATTTCATGGGACTTTTATTTCATAATGGCACATTTATTTATTTCAGGGGGCTTGTATTTCATAATGACTCATTTCCATTCCTTATATGCAAATGAACGGGGCATGAATAGCTCACAGATCCAGACCAAAGCAACAGCACCACAACACTGACTCAATAGCTCTTGTTTCACACTCCAGTACTCTTAAGTGGTTTGCAAACTGTCAATAAACCAAACCGGTTCCGGTTCAAGAACCGTTCTTGTGCTCTTCTGATGCTTAACTGGTTCTTCTCTGGTTCTGAGTCCAGAGCCAGTTCCGGGCTACAGCCTGATTTAGCTCTGGTTCTTCCTGTTTCAGCCGCAGCGGAGCCGCCGGCTCTAAACACCGACAGTACCGGTGTAGTAAACAGTACCAATTGTATTAAGAAGTTATTGCTACAAATAATTTGATCTCTCATCAAATTTAGCAGAAGTGGCATGATTTTCTTCTCAGGAGGGGACTTTGAGAGAGTATTACCCAAAAAGTACACAGTAAAAACTTCATTTTATTGTAGCAGTCAAACTAGGACTGAGTCAAACAGTGTCAGTTGTATTAAGAACTTATGGTACAAATGACTTGTATTGCAAATAAAGCAGACAAAAACATGCATTATTTTACTCTTGCACAGCGATTACCGTAAAGGCGCTATTAATTGCGCACTCAATAATGAATAGCTGCTGATTTGACCAAGCGAACGCGAGAGACGGCTGAGTTGACCGCAGTTATGCAACAGCAACCGAAGCTAAACGGACTATCTTGACTACTTGTTGCTATCCTATTGTGGCATAAGACGTTTTCTACAGGCACATGTTACCTTTTCATTATGATCAGTGCTTGAATTGGAATAAAAAAGGTGCCAGTACTCTAAATCAGCAACTGTTTCAAGTCAATTTATTTATACAGCACAAAAACAAGAATTTGGCTCAAAGTCATAGTATATCCTATAATGCTGATGGGTTTGTCTCTTTACTACAACATCAGGAGGATACGTCCCCAGCTGACCCAGAAAGCGAATCAGGTTCTGGTCCAGGCTCTCGTCATTTTACGCGTAGACTACTGCAACTCTCTCCTGGCTGGTCTACCTGCATGTGCCATCCGACCTCTGCAGCTCATCCAGAATGCAGCGGCTCGGCTGGTCTTCAACCTTCCTAAATTCTCCCACACCACACCGCTCCTCCGCTCCCTTCACTGGCTTCCAGTAACTGCTATAATCCTCTTCAAGACACTGGTACTTGCGTACCATGCTGCAAATGGATCTGGCCCTTCCTACATCCAGGACATGGTTAAACTGTACACCCCAGCGCGTGCACTTCGCTCTGCATCAGCCAAACGGCTCCTGATGTACCTGATTCTGTTTTCTTCAAGGTTGTATCTTCCTGGTCGAATGTACTTACTGTAAGTCGCTTTGGATAAAAGCATCAGCTAAATGCAATGTAATGTAATGTAATGTACTGTATATTTTAGAAAGGCTCACTGCACGTAAACAAAATGACTCAGGGTGCATCTGAGATTAGAGGGGGTGCAGGGGTAAAGTGCTATTTTTATAAGTGGGGAGTGGATCTAACACAAGATTTTTTTTTTAATATTGAAGTTAAATGCATCAATCTGGTGCACTTTGAGAGCAAAATTAAGAGATCTATGGATACCTCTCTCAACATCCATAAGAAACAGAACTGTAAACAGATTTTCTATTTCTTTATGGATATTTTACAAATCACTCCCCTTTTAAACTCTGTTCTTGTTTTACTGTCATATAGTATTTCATTTTTAGTGAGTTACTCAGATGAGTACCAGGAGACAGCGTTTGGTACTCTGGTACAATTGTGGTGAAGGCATCTGAGTTAGATGTATTTGAACCGAAATGTCTACAGGCATAGCAGAAGATGGCATATTTTTTACAGGAAATTCCAGCCAATCTCTGTTTTTAAACCATGAGCTGCTAAATGAGCACCTTACCCCACTCTACAGGGGAGTTGGGAACTTGTTTAAATATACCTGGGCAGGCTCTGTTTTGCCGAGGTCCTCTGGCACTTGCGGGCCGCCGAGGGGTGGCGGTGTTTGGGGCGACGAAGACTGATGCTCCGGGGGCGAGGCGGGCGAGGCGGGCGAGGCGGGCGAGGCGGGCGAGGCGG
>CALSBZ010045402.1:0-21222 GCA_943591055.1 Gobionotothen gibberifrons | reverse complement strand
AAGTCCTGTGTGTGACGTCCTGTATGTGAAGTCCTGTGTGTGACGTCTTGTGTGTGACCCTCTGACCTGCAGCTGCTGCTCCTTCTGTTCCCTCGGCTGCTTTGTCTTCATCGGCTGCTGTATCCTCCTCTTCGTCGTCCTCCTCCTCCTCTTCCTCTATATCGGCTCGGGGAGGATCCACCTTCTTGTACACGTATTCGTCGTCTGATTTCTGTGACGCGAACAGGAGATGGTATCACAGTCGGGGTTAAGGTAAGTCTAATTATATAGCACATTTCAGACAGAAAAGGCAATCCAACATGATTTCATAAGCATGAACACACAGGGACAAAATTATTAACAAAATAAAAGATAGAAGGTAGTTAAAAAAAAAACATTTGCTGCAAGAGTGCTAACAAAATATTGTTAAAGATTGGCCCCATCATGCTTTTTGGGTTTTGCCTTTCCTGTAGTGTGTTCTATAGTCACAGTCGAGGCGTAAAGTACAAATATGATACCTTAAAATGATCTTAAATGTGTCCTCTTTAAATATTCTCTGGAAAAGCATTGGTAAATAAAAAGGTTTTTGGCCTTGATTTAAAAACAAAACCATGGGTTGGGACAGACCTCAGGTCTTCTGGAAGTTATTAAGGATCTGCAGAGCAAAAGAGCTAAAATCTGCTTCTACGTGTTTTGTTCTGACCGAGGGAACGAATAGTCCAAGAGCTCCGTTTAGCTTGTAACAAAGCAGCATGTCAGACATGTATTCCCAAACCATTGGGCGCTTTGTATCTGAACAATAGAATGTTGAAGTTATTTCTTTGGGATGATGGAAGCCAGAGCAGAGCTCTGAGAAAGGGGGTGATGTGTTCTCCTATTTTTGTTGAAGACAGGTCTCGGGCGGCAGCGTTCTGTTGGATGGTGTGTTTGTGTGCAGGATCAGAAACATGCCCTTCACACATGTTCAGCACCAGGTTCCTCACTGTACCTTTGGCCAGCAGAAGAGCACAGCCAGTCCTATCGGCAGGCCGACCGTCAGGATGTAGATCACCCAGAGCCACGGCCGCTCCTCTGCTGCGATCGTCAGCTGAGCGAAGATCCCCGGCTGGAGAGATTGAAGGGCGAGGGAGGACAAGAGATCAGAGAGAAAGTAGTGAGCCTATGACAGAAACTGACAGGCCTGTGCTAAAGTATATGCACAGAGAAGGGCTGCACAATTAAAGACATTTCTATCTTAACCTTGATTTTTGGTTCCTACAATTAAATGAACATGAGCAGCGAGAAAACATTATTTTTGCTGTGTTAACGTATATCTACATCCAATTTGTTAATGATTAGTTTGGTTTACAAGAGCACAACATACTCCAACTCTAGCATTTTACTCTCTTAGTACATCAGATTGGTTCATCAGTTTCTTCATCCTCCTCCTCCTTCTGCTGTGCGCTTGGATCTTTTGTGCAACAACCCTGTCAAAATCTCCTTGCGGGCGCGTTCGCTTTACTTATTAGAGCGTCCCGTAAGGGCGGTTACTCTTTGGTTTATAAACTCCCGCCCTCCACGGCTTTATTACATATACTTCACTTGTTTCATTTACAACTTTTGGGGGGGAAAAGCACAGTAAATATATATATATATATAAAAAGCCAAGATCAGGAATTTAAGGAAGAAAGAATTAGTGATTTTTTAAAGCCCCTCAATATGAATAAACTGACAACTGACGAAGCATCCAAGTTAGTAGAGCCTATCAGAGAGGAGGAAGTTAAGGAAACCATTACTAAACTTAAAAACAACAAATCACCGGGAGTAGATGGGTTTGCAGGTGAATATTATAGAGCCTTCATAAATGATCTTTCCCCTATATTATGTAGAGTATATAATTATGTATTAAATACAGGAGCATAAAGAGGGAAAGGACCCCCTACAGTGCACTAGTTATCGCCCCATAAGTCTTTTATGCGTTGATTACAAAATCGCTCGATGAGCGAACTATGGATAAATCAAAGAAAAGTACCGGAGGAACACAGGATTTAATGCTGCGTGGACAGAGTTATATGCTTTCACAGCAAACGATGCTGGTTTACCGCTATGTTTGATATGTAGAGAGAAGTTGTCAAAGGTGCTGCAGCCTTTACGTATTGAGGAACAAACATAGGGAACAACACGGGAGAGGAAGACAGCTGACGATCTTCAGTCATAATTCAATGGGGTATTTCAGAAAACACTTTTTGTTATATTCCATGGAATGCTCTTAACGTCCCGATAGCAATAGCCGCGTTCACACCGAGTACTTTGCTGTACTTAGTTCCCGGCACTTAGTGCCGCGGCACTTAATACCCCAGGACACTAAATACAGATAGCGTTCACACCGGAAATAAGTCCCTGGGGGACGTCACTTCTTCTTCTTCTGCTTTGGGTTTACTGGCAGGCCGCAAACAACTTCACGGCATATACTGCCGCCGAAAATCCCCGGCCGGAAGTCCCCGGAGTTGGGGACTGGCTTCAGTAGAATCTGCTGGGACTCCCAGCAGCTTCTACTGAAGCCTTCCGAGTAAACGGCCAGAACGCCGACACCTCCTCATCTCCACCGCTCCCATGTTTTATTTTGTGTTGTCATAAGTTAGTCTCTCTGCGTTTCTGCGCGGGGCTAATGCTAATAATGCTATTGCGAGGATAATACAATGGCGGCTCTACAAAACATTTCAGACTTTTACGGGGCGTGGTTTGCAATCGCCCAGCCAATCAGAACTGGGGTACTTTTTTTCCACAGGAAAGTGCCTGCTCTCAGCAGGCGCAAAAAATGGGGTGAAAAGTTCCCGGCACTTAGTTATTTTTTTGGTGTGAACGCAACATCAGGGGTACTAACGGAACTAAACGCGAAAAGTACGGGTGAAAAGTACTCGGTGTGAACGCGGCTATTGAATATATTAAGTGCTTTGACAATAAATACATACAAAAAATGTATCTCTGGAAGCCGTAGCGCTGTAAAAAGCACGACCAATCATTTTAGCCTTGGATGGCCCGTCAGCCTTCCATCTGTGCACAAACTTATCTCGTGCCCTCATTGGTCATGTGCACGGTCGTGTGTGTTGGAGGAGGGGCTCTGTAAGGAAGTCTGAAGGAAGGGGCAGATTTTTTCCGGTTGTGTATTTTCAAATTCTAGCGCACTCGAGCTGGTTTCTCCAAAATGACATACCCTACCTTTAACTCTTTTTAGGGTAGCAATATATCTGAGTGCAAGCGTACAGTTTGAGCAGAAGCAGAGCAAATCTAAGCGCAAGCAGGCACTATTTGAGTGCGAGGACAGGGTTTGAGGGAAAGAAATACAAAATCTGAACGTGAAATCAATTAATTATGCTCTCAAATTTAAAGACCACGCTCTTGAATAAAGATAGGGAATAACCCCCATAAAAGTGACAATGTAAACGTTTGATCAGCTGTTCCTGTCTCCCTTTTAAGCGTCACACTGACCTCGTTGGCGCTGGCCACCAGCTTCTTCAGCCCCCAGCTGTCCGAGGCCCAGCGGTCGGCCACCTCCTTGTGAGAGGTGATGATGAAGTTGTCGAAGTAGATATCTGAGGTCATGGACCACAGCTCCAGGCCCACGGCTTTGAAAGGCGTCATCCTGAACGGCTGCAGGTCCTCGAAATAGTCCGGGTTATCGATCTTACGCGGCTTCCAGACTCCCTTGAGAGAAGACAAAGGAGGCAGAGGAAACAGTTAGGATGGTTTCAGCCGCAGTTGAACATCCAGCATCTCCAACAGGAAGGGTTTATAGGTGTGGCATCACAGGGAGCAGGGGTGGGAGATTTGATGAGTACAAAGCCAGGGTTTTTATAGGCCCATTTTATTTAGCTAATAAGATCTGACAGCAGGGAGACGGCTGAAGTGACAGCATATTTTACATCTAAATGTGTGAATTAAAAGGGTTATTTCAAACAAACCAGAGTATGTGTGGTGTTCAAACAGTGAAAACCCTAAACAAGACTCTTTTTAAGAGTTTGCTTTTGTTTCTCATGTTTTACCATAAGTTTACAATGCACTTAAGGCTTAGTCCTAGTTTTTTGAAAAGGGAACAACATCAATTTAAATTAGAATAGGGCTTCAAAACGAATGGAAGTCAAAATCGCGGTATGGACTAGTGCGACATTCAAATCGGAGAAAGTTAAATATCAAATAATTGAAAATATCTGAAAACATTTTTTGGACTGCAAAAAAACGATGCAGTCCTTGGTTCAACCTAGATTTAGCTGAACTGCTTCACCTCAAGAACTCCACCTGGCGCAGGGCTCGTCACTCAAAGTCCCACAACGATTGGCTATCATTCAGGAACATTTGAAATAAGTCTATACAGGCCACCCGCAAAGCCAAGGTTAATTACTTCCATAATCAATTTAACCTCTGTGGATCCAAGGACATTCTGGAAAACAGTGAAAGAGATGGAGAATAAACCCCCATCCTCTCATCTGCCTAACGGCCCGTTCAACGCTTCTTTCCATTCACTTTTGAAGGTGCCGAACTGCATTGTGGTTCCGTCGCTTCGCTTTGCTCGCTTCAAGTTGAGAAAAGTTCAACTTTTGAAGCTTCGACGGAAGCGTCAGCCAATCAAGTCATATGCCAGTACAAGCTCTAGCCAATCAAACCGCGTGCTTGTGTGTCCGGGGCGGGAGATTCATGTGATTGGTTGTTGGTCGAGTTTCAGACACGCCCGCCGGCAAGCTTCAACTGCTGCCGTGTGGAAGCTGCGTAACTCCCTTGTTAATGAGGATACAGTAGTCACCGGTAATAAGCGCATAGCAGAGCACTTTAACCAGCACTTTGTTAAATGTGGGAACCCATTTGACTCTATAGCACCTCCTAAGCCCCCCACCAACACTCTGCCACCCAGCCCCTCTAGCGCAGCCCCATGTCACAGCTTCTGCCTGCAGGAAGTTCCCAAGCCCCATTTATTGCAGAACTATTATCTCCCACCCTTTGTTTAAAAAGGGGGAAACCAAGCTGACCCCAGCTGCTATCGTCCAATCGTTCTACCCTGTATAGCGAAAGTGTTCGAAAAGTTAGTTTGCAAACAGCTAACATGGTTTCTGAAGGCTTACAACATACTATCTGACATGCAGTCTGGGTTCCGTGCAGGTCATGGGTGTGAGACGGCGACTCTTGAAGTCCTAAATGATATCATCAATGCCCTTGACTCCAGACAATACTGTGCTGCCATTTTCATCGATCTTGCCAAAGCCTTTGACACCGTAGATCACCAACTGCTTCTGGGAAAGCTTAGATGCATTGGTGTCACGAACTAATCGATAGCCTGGTTTGAAAGCTATGCGCACCCAGTGTGTAAAATCTGACAATCTGATGACACAGCCCCTATTCATCTCTAAGGGAGTACCACAAGGCTCTATCCTAGCACCCATCCTATTCCCAATATATATAAATGACATGGAGAAATCAGTGGGCTACTCCTCTATCCACCTATATGCCGATGACACGATTCTGTACACTGCTGGCCCTTCCCCAGATACTGTCCTGAAAACTCTTCAGGATAGTTTTCAGAAAATCCAGTCACATCTCTCTGCCCTTGGCCTGGTCCTGAACACCACTAAAACCAAGATCATGTGGCTTGGCCGCAGTGGTGCCTCCCAAACTGGCACTATTGTGGCCTCCGATGGCCGGGACCTCGAAATAGTTAAATCTTATAAATACCAAGGATTTTGGATTGACAGTAATGTGTCATTCTTAGAACATCTCTCCAAAATTCAGACCAAGGTTAAAGCTAGACTCCGCTTTCTATATAGGAATCGCTCCTCATTCACTTCATCTGCTAAACTCTCTCTGGTCCAGATGACTGTCCTTCCTCTGTTCGACTACGGTGATACTATCTACCGCTCGGCGTGTAAAGGAGCACTCGATCATTTAGATGTTCTGTATCACTCCGCCATCGGCTTCGCCACCAATGCCCCCGACAGGACACATCACTGTGATCTGTACTCTCTGGCTAACTGGCCGTCTCTTGAGACCAGGCGAAACATCCACTGGCTGATGTTTGTTTATAAAACACTCCTAGGCCTCAACCCCTTCTACCTCATACAATTACTGCAACTCCGCCCACCCCCCGCTCAGCTACACACATCCTGCTAAAGATCCCCAAAGCCCATACATCCTTTGGCCGCTCTGCCTTTCAATTTGCAGCAGCTGATAGCTGGAATATCATACAAAAAACCTTGAAGATGGAGACCTTTATCTCCCCCCGCTCCTTCAGAAGAAGAAGAAGAAGAAGATTCAACTTATTGTCATTACGTAGTTCAGGTACTATGTAACGAAACGGTTTCTCTGCATGTGACCCATCCTAGTGTTAGGAGCAGTGGGCTGCCATTATGTGCGGCGCCCGGGGAGCAGTGTAGGGAACGGTGCCTTGCTCAGGGACACCTCGGTAGCACTTGGTCTTTCCGAGACTTGAACTGGTGACCTTCCAGTTGCCAAGCCAAGTCCCTATGGACTTCGCCACCACCGCCCGAGGGACACCATTACAAACGCCTTGGTACACACATGCAGCTGCTTCGCCTGATGCCTACTACCAATGTCTTGACCTCTCCTATAGTATGCATTGCCATGAAGGAATTAATGGATGAATGAATGAATGGTCTATATCAGGGGTCGGCAACCCCTGGCACGCGTGCCAATGGTGGCAACCGGTGGCACACTACTAGGAATAAATAAGTGGAACAAATATTTAAATTTTATTTTCAGATCCTGAACAAGACCGCCGCCAGAGCGCGTCTCCCTGTTACCTGCAGAAGGAAGCCATGCACGCAACGCAGCCCCGCTCTCTTTAACATATGCAGGGGCGAACTGGCCACCTGTGTGTTCTGGAGAATCACAGAACGGACGGTCGTCATTATTATTATGCCGTTAAAACAATTATTTAAACGGCATCATGTAAGTTGCGCTGACAGGTGAAAGAGGTTCACAAACTGCTTCCCCGCCCTCCTGTTGACAGTGCACGAGCGTCGAGCTCTTCACACACCCCCCTCAATCCATTCTTAGACCCCGTTTACACAAGAACAAAGCGGGTTGGATCCGCATAGTTTCTCTTGCGTATAGCCCTTTCATTTACACGAGGCCGTAACAAAACGATAGAAACGGACCCCACAAACGATAACGGGTCCCAAGGTGGATAGATTTGCAAACGAAACGCTCTGGGGGGTCCAACGGCTCCGTGTAATCGCCTCTATACGATCATTGTATGATAATGATGAGGCAATAGCCCCGCCGCTCCCCACCTCTGCTGCTCACCCCCGCGTCAAAGTAAACTGCACACTGAATTCAGATTATTTATCTTTCTCTCGATATGGACATAAACACGAGTGAAGTCTAATCTGACAGGACGGAGACACGCAGCTCTGCTCACTGCAGCTCCTCCCGCTGTGATGCAGCGGTGAACCGAGCAAAACACACACTTCAAGTCAGATCATCGCCCTTAGCTATTTTAATTACCTCTCAAACTACCTAAACTAGTTATAAATATGTTTATTTTTACTGTCGGCCGGGTCACTCATTACTGGATCAGCTGCTGTGAGACAGACACTGACGCTGAAGAGAGGTAGGAAAAAGAGAGGCTCCGTGTATTTTATATATTATATATAGTCGTTATTCATTTGTTTTAAAGCTCAATAAATAACAAAGAAGATCTTTGACCGGCACTTTTGTAATTGTGTCCGGAAGATTTAAACTTTAATACACGTTGACCTCGGCCCCCACCGCGGAGAATAAACAGAAGGGCAACCATGACAACCATGCTTCTTCGCTGCTTTTGTGGAGGAAGTTACAGCGCCACCTACAGGCTCCTGCATATGTACTGCAGCTTCTCCAGCGCTTTCGAGTGGTCTCGTGTGGAAGTACAGCGCCACTTACAGTCCCGGCATATGTACTACAGCGTTTCCAGCGTTCTCGTGTGAACAGACACGTCAAATGAAACGAATACGTGTGAACGGAAGACTTTTTTGAAAACGCATACTGTGCATAAACGCAAACGTTCCCGTGAGAGCAGCACCTTAAATGGGACTCAGTGCTACAGTTGGTTGCCATGGTGTTGCTGGGCAGATTGAAACCTTTGATCTCTGGGCTCACACAGGTGTTATGATTAGGTGCTCAGCACAGAAACAAACACTGACAAACAGACTGGACTTTAACAGACTGTCTCAGCCTATTATTTTCTGTCTGATGGAGACTTCATACTGACTTCAACAGGTTCCACATATTTTATACATTATTGGTGACGTATGGTTTTAGTCGAAAAGTTTGTAGTCAAAATATTCTGCTGCTTTCCCAAGCCTTTTAACTTTATTTTCTCTTCTTAATACACATTCATTCACTACTACTTACATCTGATATGCAACTCCTTCAGCCTACTTTCAGCCGCAGAAACCATTCAACTATTACATTATTCAGCTATTTCAGGACATTGAGGCTATACATGTTGTTGTTTATACCTTTTTTTAAATCTTTTCTTTTAAATATTAAGCTTCTTCACTATTTTTCCTACTCTTCCAGTTTAACATTTCACTTTCAAGTTTTCAACAAAGTCATTGCAATGCATGTGAGCTGTAACAATTTTGATTCAAATAATTTCACTTTTCTGCATTTCTCCACTAAGTTCAGCAACACACTTACTTGGTCTCTGTAGCTAAAAGCAGCTACCATTCAGCTAATAACATATTCAGCTTTTTCTGCATTTTCAGCAACAAATGTTCACAGTTTACAGCATTCGCGCACATTTTCTGCAGGAAATGCATTTTCTAGTTCTTTACAAAAATGAAAGACATTAAGAAAAGGCATTTAAAAACAGTCATTAAAAAGCAAAGATAATAAAATAAACATTACTACTACTACTTTGGAACAGATCCTCTTAAAAAATAAATAAAATAAACCCATGATAATGTATATTAGTTTTTTCAATAATAATGTTAAGCTATATATAATATTGCAATATCAGTCAAATGATAGCAATTTTGAAAAAGGATTTTAGGTGTATATTGACTGTTAGATATTTTGTGAGTGGATTTCTTTTTTCTTTTCTTCTAGACTATAATTAAAACTAAAAAGCCAAGAAAGCTTGTGGGAGGTAGCGATAAAACAAGATCCAAACAGCTGATGGCCCTGCTTTAGTTCTAGGTTGTGGTCGAATAGTCCGTTTTGCTTAGGAGGTCAAGGAATAGACGATAGGGATAGACCAGGGGTGCCCACTGTTTTTCAGCTTGGGAGCTACTTTTAAAATGACCAAGCCCAAAAGATCTACCTACAGGGCCGCCCCTGCCCAATCTGTGTCGCGAGTGCGAGGGGGGGGGTGCTAGTGGAGTAAACGGCGGATAAACTGTGGCACGCTTACACTAATTGCGCCGCATAAGCGCATAATAGTGCGCCGCATTTGCGCTTCAGATGAGGAAGTGAGGCCCCCTCATAACTGCATGAACCTGTATGGCACAATACAACTCAGACTGGCTTACCTGTACGTCAATCAAGTGGCAAATGCCATAGTAAGGATGGATGATAGGCTAACTTAAAAAAAAAAAATAAATGTTTCAATGCCGTGCGATCTACCCACACTACCTTTGCGATCGACCGGTCGATCGCGATCGACGTAATGTGCACCCCTGGGATAGACGATAGGAGCTGATTTTTGGACTATTCTATTGCAACCCTAGTTACCTGATAGTTGGGATTGTCCACCAGAGGGGCCTTCCACTTTCCTTTGTACTGAGGGTTGTTGATCGTGGGGCGCTTCCACTCCCCGCAGCCGGGGGCCATCTCGCAGGCCGGGTTGGGAATCTGAGGGGCTTCCCACTGCCCGTCCATCTCCTCGTCCCTGCACACAGAGAGGAGAGCTCCATCATTCCCTCACTGGAACATCATTGAAGAACTTGTTATGGGTGTGTTTGGTGAATCAGTTCACTTACCAGTCTTCTGGTTTTTCTGCGATAGGGTCGGGGACAAACTCTGGTTCCTCCTCCAGCCAGCCCTCTGGCATCAAGGCTTCAGGGTCCTCAATCTTAGCAGGAGCTTCTTCATCCCTGAGACACACACACAGCCATGTTTGTTACTAATGACTAGGTAATAATAATAAATTCGATTTGTAAAGCACCTTTCATTGCTAACAGCAATCCCAATGTGCTAAAGGAGGCATAATAAAAACAAACACAAGTTTAATCAAAAGCTTTTTTTAAAAGAAAGGTTTTTAGGCCTTTCTTGAAGGTAGAGTCCTCAGGTGGTCTGAATGTTAGGGTCCCTGAGGCCCTCAACCCTCTGAACCACAAACTGTTTCTGTTTTTTTTGTTGCTCCTTCACATTTAATTTAATCAGTCGTTATCATTGCAGTAAAACAGCACAATCTTCGATAGAAATACAAGTGACATCAAACATGTATTTTGTGTAAAATAACACAGCTATGAAGCGATAAATCATTAAACTGAAAAAAGCTGAAAAGTTTACTTTTTTTAATAATACATTTTACAACAATTCTATATAAACAAGTGGTTTCCAAGTCCCCCGAAGTGATGCCAATAAAAAAATAAAAACACATATGCTACTATTTACATTTTTAACAACCTTAACTTAAAACCTCTTTTGTCATTCCCGTCTGCTCTGTGTAAACGGAGGAGCGCAGAATAACATATTTTTCACAAGATCTGGTTCATTTTGAAATTTAAATTGAGACATAAGGTCATTTTAAGATCGAAGCTGTCAAATCAAATCAAGTTTTATTTATAGAGCACATTTTAAAACGATTTTTGGTCGAGCCCAAAGTGCTGTACATACAATAAAAATGCTTTACAATAAAAACACTTTACAACAAATACAACAGCACAAATACAAAATAACACACAGCGAAATGTCAGGAGTCGTGCTCCGCTCTGACTAGAAGGCCAGAGAGAAGAAGTGCGTTTTAAGAGTGGATTTAAAAACCCCTAGGGTCTGGGCCGACCTCACATGGAGGGGCAGAGTGTTCCAGAGCCTGGGGCCAGCTGCTGCGAAGGCTCGGTGCCCTCGGGTTTTGAGCCTGGTCTTAGGCACTACCAGCAGCAGCTGGTCAGCAGACCTTAAGGCTCTGGTTGGGGTGTAGCGCTGGAGGAGTTCGGCTATATAGGCCGGAGCCAGCCCATTTAGTGCTTTAAAAACTAATAAAAGGAGTTTAAAATCAATTCGGAACCGAATTGGAAGCCAGTGCAGTGAGGCCAGAATTGGGGTAATGTGGTCACGCTTTTTGTGGCCAGTAAGAAGACGTGCAGCGGCGTTCTGCACTAGCTGCAGGCGTCTAATTGAGGCCTGGTCCATACCCACATACAGACCATTACAGTAATCCAACCTTGAGGTAACAAAGGCATTGATGACCCTTTCCAAGTCTTTAAAAGATAAAAACGACTTGGTCTTAGCCAATAGTCGTATTTTAAAAAAGCAGGTTTGAACTACGCTGCTGACCTGTTTATCAAATTTAAAAGTGCTATCGAAGGTCACTCCAAGGTTCTTGACAGAGGGGAGGATGTTTTTTTTTAGGGAGCCCAGAGTATCAACTGGGGAGGCTGGAGGTTGGGGTCCAAAAAAGATGACCTCAGTCTTACTCTCGTTGAGGTTGAGGACATTTTGGCTCAGCCAGGATTTGACCTCTGTCAAGCAGTCCATTAATAGCTGTAAAGAGTTTTCATGGGAATTGAGAGGTAGATATATTTGCACATCATCTGCATAACAATGGAAGGGGACATTGTGTTTTGTGAGGATCGAACCCAGGGGAAGCATGTAAAGTAAAAACAGGATGGGGCCCAGAATCGAGCCTTGGGGAACCCCACAGGTGAGAGGGGCTTCGGCAGAGGAGAAGGCACCCAGTTGCACTGAAAAGCTACGGTCTGTCAGGTAGGACCTGAACCATGCAAGGGCAGAGCCTGTGATGCCAGCGGACTGTTCAAGCCGTGACAACAGGATGCTATGGTCCACAGTGTCAAAGGCAGCAGTTAGATCTAACAGCACCAAGACAGCTGGGCTACCTGAGTCGGCGGCTAGGAGCAGATCATTAAAAACTCTTAAAAGGGCTGTTTCAGTGCTGTGCATGGGTTTAAAGCCAGACTGAAACTTTTCATGGATTCCATGCGTAGTTAAAAAAGACTGCAGCTGGGCATAGACTACTCGCTCCAGAACTTTGGATATAAAGGCTAGCTGGGAGATGGGTCTAAAATTTGCGAGAATGGAAGGGTCGAGATTTTTCTTTTTAAGTAGTGGCTTAACCACGGCATGTTTGAAGGCAGCTGGGACACATCCTGAGCCAAGAGAGGTATTTAAAAGTAATAAAATACTTGCTCCAACTGAATTAAAAACATCTCTGAGAAGGCGAGAGGGAACGCTGTCTGAGCTGCAGTTTGTCGGCCGCAGGTGCTTGACCACATCCGAGAGAGAAGAGAGGGACACAGGCTCAAAGTGGTCGAGGACAGCAGGGCACAGAAAGGGAGCAGGATCTGGGGTAGCACTAGTGTGGGCTAGCCTAAGAGCAGATACTTTTTCGATAAAAAACGTGAGGAACTTATCACAGAGAGTAGTTGATGGCACAATAGGAGAAGCATCACAGGGATTAATAATAGAGTTGAGGACATTAAAAAGAACCTGAGGCTTATGGCTGTTTTTGGAGATTAACAGCGAAATGTGCTCTGTTTTGGCTGCTTTGAAGCTGTGGTAGAGAGGAGGACACTTAAACTGTTATCATGGATAACCCCATCCCCCCTCTCCACCTGCAGCTGGACAGACAGCGGAGCTCCTTCTCCAACAGACTGCTGCAGATCGGTACAGGAAATCATTCCTGCCTAATAACCCTGAACAACAACTCAGCTCTGGCGGACAGAACTCACAGCCTTTTAGTTTGTTTAGGTTCTCCCCTTCTATAATCATGAACAATCTCAAGGGAGAAAACTCCCTCCAGAGGGAACTCTTGCCTCTCTTGATTCAGCCTTTGCAGACCATTTACATACACAAAAACCTATACAACACACGACAGTCAGGAAAGGGAAAACCCTAAAAGCATAATAGTGTCCCTTTAAATAGTACAGATTTGTAATCTGTACTATTTACAGCTGCTGTAGTAGTACAGGGTTTGTACTCACCAGTCTTCTGGTTTGACGGCCTCAGGATCAGGCATCTTGGCCCTCTCGTCCCAGTCCTCGGGCTTGGAGTCAGATGGGTCATCGATCTCTTTGGGGGGGTTGACCGGAGGAATGACGTCGTGCAGCAGGCTGCCGCGGCTCACACTGGACTGGTCGATGAACATCTCGTAACTGTTGTCTGGTTTCAGGACTGAAAACGGGAAGAAAATGCTAAATGAATGTGTGAGCAAAATGACACATTTTATAAAAGCACAGAAAGGTATATAGATATATATTCTCCTTTGGAATTGTCTCTGTACCCAAAGTATAGAGGTGAGTCTTCTTGTCAGTGTAGAACTTCTTGAGGTCCACGTCGGCCCTCTTGGCATGCTTCTCCTCTGTGTCTTTGTTCAGAGGGTTGAGGTGGCGAAAGATGAAGTGCAGCTTGTAGTCCTCACCACACTTGTCGGGTCCAAACATGAGGCTGTAGGCGGTACGGTCTTGGAACTGCTCCTACGGCGCAGAATTAAAAGGGTAAATAGAGTTATTGTATTTAGTTCAAATCTGGACAGCCTTTACCAAGTTATATTACATGAACACAAGACAGAGTAGGAATGCTGCAAAGGTTTTGGTTTCCGTTTCAACCAACACTAAGAAAGATAACTTAAGTCTTTATTAATACACTTTATTTATGCTGTTGCGTTTAATTGTTTAGTAAAAATATGACTTAACAGGCAAGGCAACAACCTTTAATTTCTACGACAGAAATGGCACAGATTTCTTTAATCATCTGTGACATGTTTTTTTTTTACAAGAAAAAGATGAGGCTTGTATGTGTTGTATTTAACATTTTTCGAGACTAAATATTCTAAACAGGGTTTTTTGTTCTTGTTCTTTTGCTGCGCTGCATATCAGGATTAATAATAATAAAATGTTTGCTTAATATAATGATTAGAAAACACTTTTTTGTACTTTGAAAATCAGAATACCTTAATTAGTCCCACAGAGGGGACATTTCCATTTATACCGCAAAGTAAAAAGGCAACATTTTAAATAAAAGGCATGCATAAAATATAATACAGTATTTCAGTATTTAAAATAATAAATAAGTGTAGCTTGTAGGAGTAGTGTGATAGCAGCCACATAAGAATAGTGAAATATAAAAGTATATAAAGATGCTGCTCAAACTTAAGTCAACCACAATCTGACTTTAACAAAAACAGGATTAGATGACTAAATATGATAAAAACCAACAAGTACATTTTCAGCTGCAAAAAAACCGTAGGCATTACGAATGGAGCAAGGTAGAAATAAAGCATGCACACCAACCAGATTGAGATCACTGGTGTCAGAGAGCAGTTTGATGTATGCACCACCACAGTCAATACCATCCTGGAAATTCACCTCATACCTGGAAACAGAACACAACAAAGCAATTTAACAAATACTTGATTTTAGTCATTCACTTATACATCCATCATGGAAAGGTCCTCTTGGTTAAAGAAACATTTGAGTGTTTGTCTTATTGAACTCACTGCACGACCAGAGTATCGTCCTGGAAGACAAAGGGTTTGTTCAGCATGGAGGAGATGGCGTGGTGTTTGGCCCGGGACTTGAGCACCAGACCTTTGTCTCCTGGAATCTTGTTCTCCTTCAGCTGCTCCACAGCCCACTTCCCTACAGCCGGAGAGGAGACAACCTTTAATTGCGTTGTTCATAGTGTGGTTCCAAAAGACTCTGCTTGAGAAAGCTATGTGTAGCTAACAGAATATATCCGTCGTATGGCATCAATGGCATATCCAAGTGATATCACAACAAATAGGGTTAGTCCCTAAAAATGAAATAAAATGTGAAAAGTCCAATGGCCATGTTAGTTAAAAAAATAGGGCGATATTATTCAAAAGAAAAAAATACGGATTTCACAAGATTATTATTCCTGGAGTGGAGGATTCATTTAAAATTATACTTTATAAATCGGATTTTCAAATAATAAATACTCCTAACTTTAGAAAATTGTCACAAATTCTGGATAAGCATCCAAACTTTTAATACACATTATCGCGAATTTGGTCTATATAGAAACTACACCACAAGAAATTGATGATGGCTATCTCCATGTTCCATACTGTTGCAACTCTGTGAAGATGTTTTTTTTCTTGACTTTCATCATATAATATTTCAGGTTTTTTTTCTCAAATGTATGACTTTAAAATCTCAGTTGTTTATAGTCTCTGGTAAATTACAATTTATAATCTCAAAAATACAGAATTGTTTTGGTAAATACAACGGTGGCCCGCAGGTGCAAATGCGTGACAATGGCCCAATACTTTTCCATAAGGAGAAATGTGCTAAAAGTAAAACAAATGATGCAACATGTTTTTTTTAAACTTTATAAACCCTGAATGCAACAAACACTCCGCTGTTTGCGTCACTTTTTAGTGTCCCCGTTTCTGTTGTGTTTTGAGCTTCTTGCAGCGTTTTTTTATTTGCAGCATTTTGCGTAAACGCTGTGCATGTTTCATGAAGCTGGTGAATGTTTTCTAAATGATGTGCATGTGTTGTGAAGTTGGTGAAGATGTTTCTTCATCTGCATGCGTTTTTAGATTTGTTTTTGAAAGTGCAGTGCGTTCTCCTAATGAAATAGTTTTGGGCCATTGTTGCACGTTTGCACCTGTTGGCCACTGTAGAATACCATCACTAATTATTATTTTCCCAACCTACAATGGCCCAATAGTGGGTTATATTAACCCTAATACGTGTTAATATAGAAACAGAAAGTCGTGCCTCTTTAAAAACTCTCCTACGCACACATGTAGATTATTAAAAAAAGGGCACATAAAAACCAACAAACCGTCATATTTGGCGATGTCATCCTCCGCATCCCCCTTCACTGTCTTTGACTGCTGCCATCTGTGGAGATCACGTCACAAAACTGTTAGCTTCCACACACACACAATGCTATCACTGATTGGGTACATTTATCCTGGTTGCTCACTACCATTGGAGGCTCATGTGTCCTAGCAGCATTCATTAAACATTTACGCTGTATCTTTAGCAGGTATTGTGGACGGACTGTACCTGTCCAGGGATCCATCATCAAACGTCTCTGCAAAGTAGACTTCTCCAGTGGGAACAGGAGTCTTGTAAGTTACCTGTGGCACAATATTGTAAATTAGAAGTTGTTATACGGAGATCTTTAACATACTTTAATTTCCCATCTGACCTTTACTTAACCTATGACCCATTACTGACCTGGAAGGAGACATTAGCATCCACTCCAGCCTTCCCACTGGCTGTCCCGTCTGTCTTATCAGCTTGATCTTCATCCATCACTGTCGCCTCATCGTCCTCCTCCTCCATCTCCATCTCCATCTCCATCTCCTCTTCCTCGTCCTCTCCTTCCAGCAGAACATTCAATTCCTCATTGTCCAACCCCATATCTTCATCGATGTCCGAAACATCAAGCTCCAACTGCTTCTCCTGGGCTGCCGCAGCTGCCCCAGCAAGGGAGAACAGGAGCAGCAGGCCCCATATCCAACCCCTGTCCAGCTTCATCTGTAGGGGGAGGGTAGAGAGAGGGGGGAGGTGAAAGCAGAAGGGTAAGTAGAGTGTGAGATAAGGCCGCCAGAGAGGAACACAGTGTGGTATGAGAGGATAAGGGAAAGGGAGGAGAAGAAGAGGCAGGTGTGAGATGTTATTTATGGAGAGTGATGGGGTGTGTGCAGGGGGGGGTGCATCGATGATATAAATAGCGAATGCATAAAAGGATAGAAGGAAAAACACAATGAGATTGAGGTCACATTAGTACACACTGGAGGCCTGTTTCCTCAGATTACACTTGTCTTGTGTTTTCTCTCCAAAAACTCTGCTAAATCATGAAGATAGGTGCCCTAAGGGAAGCGATACAATTACGCAACCAACCAATTTGAATTCATTGTACATATTATTTCCCAAACATCAGTGTTTCCCATACATTGATTCATTTGTGGCGGGCCGCCACAATTAAATATCGTCCGCCACAAATAGATCTCATAAAAAAATTATAGAATTGTTTGCGGTGCGGTGCCCCCACAAATAGAATGAAATTCTGTGGGAAACACTCAACATCTTTAATTCTCCTGATTTGTAACAGTAAATATATTAGATAACAATATTCGTGTGTATTCCAATATGCCTACTAACCTTGCTGAATACTGGTACAATTCATACATCCGTTACACCAAACAGCAGCTTCAATGACCTATTGATCCAGTCACACCTGCGCATGACTCATTTAAACACATCAGTGCAGACAGCATAGCAGCACGCCTCCCTTCATTCCTAAATTAATTATTAATTGCTTTATTTCCCATACTGCTGTTCTTCTATTTGCTATCATCAGAGCGCATGAAGATCAAAATGACAAACATATAGGAGGAGATGATGAACAGAAAACACAATTAAGAGGTATCTTTTCTTGAAAAGCTATAAAATGCCAGATTATTCGCATCTATGAATATAAGGCAAACTCAGACATTTCTTGAGAGAAATCATGGCCACACTCCATGAAGGAGGGGTGGAACATATTTTCTAATGTGAAAATATTCAAAAGCTATATATATATATATATATACACACACATTAAAAACAACAGGAGTATCTCTCGCACACACACAACATATTTCCTGCTTTAAATCAAAGTGTAGTATTTGTAATATATAAAGGTCTCAATTTAGTTGTGACCCAAGTCTAAAAAGGTATCTCTAAACAGGTTGCACTTTCTGCCAAGTCATCTTAAGCCAAATAATCTTTCTCTTTTAAAAAAGCAATGAGAGGATGGTCCAGATTTACAGATAGAAGGAAACAAGACATGCAGGGAACCAGGAAACAGACAAACAAGCAACACCATCATCCACTATTTGGATACACAGCTAAGCAATTCATTTCAAATTTGACATATCCAACGCAACACCAATAAAGCAGCAGGCAGTCATAATGTTTATGTTAATTCAATGATAAAAGATGCAGTTACACATAGATAAAACGGTACTACCATACAACTGACAGACATGCAATGCATCATAGTATACGACATAGCTTTAGAACATCATACCAAATTGAAAAACAACGATTAGTAGTATGCCATACACGTAACTGGCTTAATAGCTGTCTGCATGTCAGTAACCAAAAGCAACATCTATTTATATTCTAAGCTTCAGTTCTCTTATTTAACAGTCATAGTCCAATGACCCATTACCAGTCTTTACCTCACGTTTAAGAGAGCCAACAAGGGCTTTCATTAATTTTTGTTAAATATGTAAGAGAAGCTTATCACTGAACATGTCTAGGAACGACAGGGAAAAGGTCATGGGACAGGGTTGTGGAGCTAACATGGCTGCCACCGAACACGGCGATGTCCAAACTCTTTTTACATGAACGGCTCTGGCTGCAGCACCTGCTCCGCTAGCTAGCTATGCTAACGGGAAAGCAAACGTAAGCATAACATACGCTTAGATAGTAAAGTAATGGGCTTATACAAACGGAGGCCTGTAATTAAACATGCCATGGCGTTAAAAAAACAAAAAGGACAAATAATATAAAGTAAAGGGTAGCGAAAAATGTCTTGCTACACTGCAGAAATGAGTGGAGAGCAACGGTTAGCATGCTATATTGGCAGTGGTGGTGTCGCACAGGGGGAGGGATGGAGAGAATGAATGAGCACACACAAACAAACCTTGCGCCTTCTTGTTAATTGCAGAGAAAATGTCCCGATAAAAGCTTTTTCTCTTCTTGGGAAAACAGAGGAGGTATGCTCTCCGTTTGGCCCGCTGAGAAAATCACCGAGGCCCGCCGTGTATGGTTTGAGAAAGCCCGGTTTTCGGCTGGGGAAGATGGGATCTAGATGACAGTTTGGCCCAGATAACGGTGCGCGGTTGACGAGTGCATGAGCGAGTCGGAACGACGCATGCGCATATCGTGCAGATGGGGGAGCGTGAGTGGTGCCTTCACGTGCCGCCGACAGGCTAAGAAAAGACCGATGAGGTGTAACCGGGTGTAACTAATGTGAATGTAGAATAATGTTGGTTTAATTTAGCTATTCTTCAGCATGATTGAACATATTACATCAGCTATTGAAATTATTACAACAATTAATTAATGTAGGTAAGTATTTTTGATATTATCACATTTAACCAATGTGCACGACGTTCAGGTCAAAATGGCAAATACTACAATACGCACAAGACCACCATGGCAACAGGGTCAATTATGGCACAAACAAGTAATTAAGATACGCATTAATATTTCAAAAATATCAGCATTAATTCAAGCAAATTACTTGCCGTAATATTTTCCCTTTTTCAAAGCCCCAAACGACGACTTTACAAGAAGCACTTTAAGCCATCATGAATGTCTCTGCAGTTGCATTTCAAAGTAAAAGCATACTATTTACATATACTATATTGCTCTTAAAATGTTCCGTGGGTATAATGCCAATGAATACCTGGGCCTTTACAATAGTTAAGCACAAATAGTCAAGCATAATTTACGATTCACAATCAGTGTTAACTAGTAAATAAAATAAACGTATTAACCCCCAATTTTACTGTGGCATGTACTTTGAACTTCCGGGGTAGAGTTCAGAAAATATAGATGGTGGCCACATGTGTGTGGCAGTGCAGTTGTGAAGTAAATAAGTGAAATAAAACGGCAACTACTCAACACCTGCAAAATGAAGGACACACCGCTGTCTAACTGTGAGCGGGATTTCCTGCTCAAAGCTATCGAGGAGAAAAAGGTGAGCTGGTGGCTGAACATTGCGCAGTGACTTACAAAACTAACACCGAACATGATGAACTACAAAAGGGGAAAAAATACAGATCCAGTATAAAAAGCCTTTAGTCTTAAAAATAATAACATATTTGAATCTTCATCAGGGTAATTGTTTAATTCATTTGTTGTTATTATTATTGTTGTAATTATTGATGCATTGATGTGTTTATTACTGTTGCAGCCAGGAAAAGGAGAAGCTACTTTCTTTATACCTTGGTTATATTTACTAGTGACTGTATTCATAGAGCATCTTTGGATATACTGCCTAGTAGCTTGTGGAATTAAAGAAGGGATCGAATACGTTTATCTTAACCTATAATAAATGATTTGTTGACTATACATTTGTATTATTAGCCTCTGAATTGCAGGTGAGTATGATTATAAAGTAGTAAGAAATGGAAAGACTCAAGCAAAGTACCTTCCAATCGTATTGCAATACAGTACTTATTTAAAGTACTAACTAAGTAAATGTACTACTTAGTTACACTTTCCACTATTGGTCTCCAGTGTTGGCAATCTAAAGGTTTCAGTGAGTTGTTCCTGTATATCTGCTTTGAGGGAAATGGTGTCCCATATTACGCCTCTGTCCTCTCCCTGCAGCGCCTGGATGGACGACAGACCTACGACTACAGAAAGATGAAGATCACGTTTGGGACTGACTATGGGTGCTGCTTTGTGGATCTCGGAAAAACCAGGTTAAACTTTGGCCTGTTATGTGTACTGTGATTTTATACCTAGTCACGCCTATGGGGTGAAAAATGTTTATCTTCAAGACTGTGATGGACTGAACACTTCCCAAGCAATTCACCCACATTCACATGGATTTTTGTGGAGTTATCTTAACACTTGGAATATCAATGTTCTTCCCTCTTTAGGGTCATGGCACAGGTGTCAGGTGAGCTGGTGGCTCCTAAAGAGAATCGACCAAACGAGGGAATCATGTTCTTCAACATCGAGCTGTCACCCATGGCCTCACCAGCATTTGAACAAGGCAGGTAAGAAAAGACACAAATATATTACTTTTATATATATCAAACTACACCATTTGACACTAGGGAGTTGACATATTATTATATATTATACTAAGACTGTGTCTGAAATATGCTTAATTTTAGTCCAACTTGTTTGTGAAGAAAGTGTAAATCTGTGGGCTTTTCTCTGTCTCCAGACAGTCAGAGTTGTCAGTGAAGCTTAACAGACAGCTGGAGAGATGCTTGAGAAACTCCAAGTGCATTGATACGGAGTCCCTGTGTGTGGTGTCTGGAGAAAAGGTAACACACACACACACACACACACACACACACACACACACACACACACA
>CALSBZ010045401.1:17314-31904 GCA_943591055.1 Gobionotothen gibberifrons | reverse complement strand
CGTCAGCTGAGACGCTCTACACCTTCAGCCACCCCGGAGAGAAAACTCTGCATGGCTTTGCTAAATGCTAGGTCAATAGCTAACAAGACGTTCCTGTTAAACGACTTCTTCACCTCTCATGATCTGGATTTAATGTTCCTGACGGAGACCTGGGCCCACACCGGCGAGTATGTACCGTTTTCTGAACTTCTTCCTCCCGACTGTACTTTCTTTAGCTCCCCCCGTACCACCGGCCGTGGTGGGGGTATAGGTTCAGTGTTTAAAGCTAATCTCCAATGCCGCTTGCTTCACCCAGTAACCAGCTATGCTAGCTTCGAGTTACAGCTTTTTGAATTGAACCCAGCCTCGCCTATACTCTGCGCAGTCGTGTATCGTCCGCCAAAGTATAATAATGATTTTATAACTGACTTTTCTGACTTTTTGTCCGGGATCATGGTGAAATATGATCGTGCTTTGATCTGCGGAGACTTTAATGTCCATGTGTGCTGCGAGTCTAAACCTCTGGTTAGGGATTTTTTTAAACCTCCTCGACTCTTTCGGTCTTATTCAGTCCGTGGCTGGTCCAACACATGATAAAGTACACACCTTAGATTTAGTATTATCGTTTGGATTGTCTATCTCTGTGGATGAAATCTGTGTAGGAACGGGTATCTCAGACCATTTACCGGTTCTGTTTACAACCTTGATCCCTTCTGCAGGAGTCGAATTACGTGCTCCTGCGTTCAATTAGCCCCTTGACTGCCTCACAGTTTTCAGATGCCTTTAATACTCCTAATCCCTTGTAAAGTATTCTCCTCGTTTGGCTCTTGTGAGCATATCACCACCAGGGGGCACCCTATAAAAGGGCAGAGGTTTCTAGCTGGCTGTCTCTTGTTTCTTGGTACACAGACCCGCCCCACTTGCGTGTTTGCCGTGTTTGCTTCCGCCACCGGTGCAGGTATGTAGCATTGCTTGCTTCAGGAAAGGTTCTGCAATTTACATGTGCCAGTGTATTGATACTTAGCCCTGCTTTGCCTCACCTAGTGGAGGATCCTCCGGGTGCAGCCTGTCAACGCAGCTATAAAAAGCATGAAGCTCTCCCCTCTCTGCGTTATCAATAGGAAAGCCTGATCGGTATGTGCGCTGTACGGCGATCTATTTAGTCAATCCACCTCATTACTTTTATTGTTATTAATGCTGTATGTGTATTTATTCATGAACCTAGGGCCAATCCAATGGTTGAGGGACATCTGCTGTTTTGCTTCACCGGAGAACATATGTTTATCGGCAGTGACGTCACACTGCTGTTGATCCTGCCTAGCTGTTTGTGCTACCTCTACCACATTGTGGCTCTGATTGCTGATTCTGGACAGCTTTGCGTCGCCTACTGTGGAGTGCTGCTTTAACTGCACGCCTTCCTGCTGCCTTGCTTGGGCCGACACTCGAAGTGTGGAAGTCAACTGGCCAACTGGATTTAAATTAGTTTGTTTATTTTGTTTAACTGAACCTTTTTCCCTTGTGATTTGTTTTATTACTTTGTGATCTGTTTATTTGATATTGTGTTTGTTTATTACTTTGATTTACATATTTAGCCCCCATTAACTGTGTTTCCCTTTGTTTCCCTACTTGGTTACTGAGAGCTGGAGGTGGTGGTGCTGGTGTCCAAGGTGGTGGTGGTTTTCCTCTCTTCTTTTGTGTGTGATGTGCTCCCCCGGGATTTGATTTCCTGCACGTATGACTGGGGTGATTTAAGTTTGGTTTGGGGATCCCTCCACTCACTCGTCGATCCTATCCCCCCACTGGTAAGCCTCAGCCCCTAATTCATTTTCCCCCTTTGTGCTACAGTCCTGTGCGACTGTTTTCAACTGCATTTTTAACTATTGACATGTGCTAAATAAAATTGTATATTTTTGATAAATTGAAACCACGTCTCCTGCTCCATTAGTATTCAAACCTATGTGTCCTCTCTATAACTGAAAGTGTTAATATTTCCTTGGGTGAAACTCCCAAGGTGGCGTTGTCTGAATTGTGAATGGTGTAATCAAACCAACTTTGACCAAATACATTCACCTATCCTCCCCTCTGCGGCTACTGCCACATTTGATTCGACATGCACACTAATACTGGATTCCGTTGCTCCTTTTACGCTTAGACGCAACAAAGTTCTCTCAGAGCCGTGGCTCAATGATTGTACTCGCGCTTTTAGACGCGCTTGCAGGCGTGCAGAGAGAAAATGGAAAAAGGATAAACTTCATGTCACCTTAGAAATTCTTCATGCCTGCCTTTCCGATTATCAGACGGCAGTCAAAGCAGCCAAAACAGAGTATATTTCTCTGTTAATCTCCAAAAACAGCCATAAACCTCAATGTCCTCAACTCGATCATTAATCCTTGTGATGCTTCTCCAATTGTGCCATCAACTACTCTCTGCGAGTCATTTCTTAAAATTGTTATGGAAAAAGTATCTGCCCTTAGGCTAGCCCATACTGGTGCTATCCCAGGTCCTGCTCCCTTTCTGTGCCCTGCTGTTCTCTACCATTTTGAGCCTGTATCCCTCTCTTTTCTCTCAGATATAGTCAAGCATCTGCGGCCGACAAACTGCAGCTTGGACAGCATTCCCTCTCGCTTTCTCAGAGATGTTTTTGAATCAGTTGGAGCAAGTGTTTTATTGCTTGTAAACACTTCTCTTAGCTCAGGATGTGTCCCAGCTGCCTTCAAACATGCCGTGGTTAAGCCACTACTTAAAAAGAAAAATCTCGACCCTTCCATTCTCGCACATTTTAGGCCCATCTCCCAGCTACCCTTTTTATCTAAAGCCCTGGAGCGAGTAGTCTACGCCCAGCTGCAGTCGTTTTTAATCACGCACGGCATCCACGAAAAGTTTCAGTCTGGCTTTAAACCTATGCATAGCACTGAAACAGCCCTTTTAAGAGTTTTTAATGATCTCCTCCTAGCCGCCGATTCAGGCAGCACAGCTGTTTTGGTGCTGTTAGATCTAACTGCTGCCTTTGACACTGTGGACCATAGTATCCTGTTGTCACGGCTTGAACAGTCCGCAGGCCTTACAGGCTCTGCCCTTGCATGGTTCAGGTCTTATTTGACGGACCGTAGCTTCTCAGTGCAGTTAGGTGCCTTCTCCTCTGCCACAGCCCCTCTTACTTGTGGGGTTCCCCAAGGCTCGATTCTGGGCCCCATCCTTTTTCTATTGTACATACTGCCCCTAGGTTCAATTCTCACAAAACACAATATCCCCTTCCATTGTTACGCTGATGATGTACAGATTTATCTGCCTCTCAATCAAAATGCCAACTCACTACAGCAATTGAAGGACTGCCTAACAGAGATTAAATCCTGGCTGAGCCAAAACTTCCTCACCCTTGATGAGAGCAAGACCGAGGTTATCTTTTTTGGACCCCAACCAACAGTCTCCCCGGTTGATATTCTGGGCTCCCCCAATACAAATATCCTCCCCTCTTGGGCCAGGACCTCCCCGTCTCCCTCTGCCAATCTAAGGTCTGGTAGAGGGGGATGGGGTACAGAGTCGCTTAGACAGGCGGGGGAGTGCATCTGACGAAGAGATAGGTTGTTGTGCTCCCTATCTCTGTTTCTTATCCTACATTTTCACCCTGGACTAGAGGGAAAGCGTTCTTGGACGCCTTTTCAGCTCTGTTTCCTACTATATTCTTCCTACCCCGTTTACTGTGAACTATTCTAGGAGAGTGTGTTTACGTTGACTCGTTGGGCCTTTCCTCCTGTACTTTTTTGTTCCCCAGTACTTTCCTTTAATCTTAATCCAGGAGAGTGCATTTCGGCCTCTCCTACTGCCTATTCACTAGTATCCCCTGTCCCCTTTTTCATAATTTTTTTTCCAACCCTATTCTAAGGGGAAGCATTGTGGTGCCTTTTCATTACAGTTTCTGGCTTTGTATTTCTTCACCTCTTACTCGTTTAACATTTAGGAGAGTGCATACGTAGCCACGTTGTGCCTCTCTTCCTCTGTTTCTGGCTTTTTCTTTTCATACCCTTGTTTCTCATATAAGAGAAGAAAAACTATTCTAAATTCACTTGTACACTTGAGGGGTCAGAATTGATAGATTGCGTGGGGAGGTTTCAGGAGATCTTTCTTGAGGGTTATCAAGAATAACGTTTATCCAATGACCTTTTCCCTCTCTGTCTGTGTCTGTGTATTCTCGTGTTCCGATTAACCCAGCCAAATCTCTTTTTCTTGTTTTTTCTTATCTATATCTACGCCGGGTTCCGGAGTCGAGGCTGATCGTCTTGCAGTAATCCTGTGTCCTTGATCCTCTATCCTGAGCTCTGGATTAAGTCGTGGACTTCGGGTTGTGGCTGAACCTATCTCTGCGGTCCTGCCTGGGTCTTGTCATGCTGCTTCCCTGATGGCTCCCACAGGATTGTAGCTGACATCTTGGTGGATTCATCTTCTTATTACAGACACACGCATTTCCTAACATTCGGTCTATAGGCTGTAAAATGTATTATCTCTTCGATTTACACACCGCATTTCTTGCACGTCTGTCCGTCCTGGGAGAGGGATCCCTCCTCTGTTGCTCTCCCTGAGGTTTCTCCCATTTTTCCCCCTTTAAAACTGTGGGTTTTGCGCGGAAGTTTTTCCTTGTACGATGTGAGGGTCTAAGGACAGAGGGTGTAGTTTTTCTCATATTGATATTCTGAACAATCTGTGCTGTTGTATTTGCTGTAAATTGTCGCTACTGTAGGCTATTTTTATTATATGTACAGCACTTTGGCTCGATCAAAAATCGTTTATAAATGTGCTATATAAATAAAACTTGATTTGATTTGACCTCTTCAACCCATTGTAGCCCAATAATTGCTGCGAGTATTTCTGCTGTATAAACTGATAAGTTATTTGACACTCGTTTTGAGATTGATATTTACAATTCTGGTATATACACGCCTATCCCCACGCATTCTTGCTTCTTAGATCCATCTGTGTAAATGTTGAGGTAATTGTAATACTTTTTCTTCAGGTACATACTCGTTCTATTTCGTCCCTACAGACCGCCAGAGGCGGTGCTTTAGCACTGGATATATCCATCGCACGCATGCGCCGTTCGAGTACCTAATAACAACAAAGTCACCTGTGACCCACGTGACACCGGCTACATAGGCCGGCGTCATTAGCGGATCGGTTCCTTTTCATCTTCTCGCTTTGCGAGAGTACCGTGGTTGCATTTTTGTAACCTACAAACATATCTAAGGATTTCCCCGCATACAGCCGGCTGCGTGCAGTTTCGCGACTATTCCAGTCGGGGCTACGGGCTACCCGTCCCCGAGGAGCTGTGGCCGGCTACGCGGAAAACTTCGACGGAAAGGTTGGTGTCGGCTTGGTCGGTGATGGCAGTGTTTCCGCTCCCTCTCCCAGCTAAGCTGTCCTGATTTCTGTCTTGTTTACTATTTGGCTTTAACTTTTATGGCTCAGCCTAACTGTGTCCTGTCGCGCAGCCACTTGGCTGACGCTGGATTAAGCTGGGATTATCCATGCTGTTTTTCCTTTAGAGGCCAGTTTCTGGTTTTAGCCTGTGTTTACGTTTAACTTCGTTATTATCCCAACCAGTGAAGGCAGTGTTTTCGCCCCGGTGTCAGTACCATATCTGCTCGGCCTACCAGATCTGCTCGGGGTCCGTCGCTTAGCAATGACGTCACGCGTTGTGATTGGCTGTACGGTAATCGCACGCTGATTGGTGTAACTAGGGGCGCTGACTAGCGTATACCGGGGGTCTGATCAAAGACGAATGAGTGTAGGTAGAGAGAGAAGGAGAAGAATAAGATAAATCGGGTTTGTTAAAATGGTGACCGAGGCTTCTGCTAAGTACTTCTCACAGGAAAAGAGGGATGGAGGAGGGATCAGAGCTCAGGAGACTAGCAGGAGACTGATGTCCAAGAATGAGTCAAAGCAGGACTTGTGCAACCTGGCAAAGTTCAAGAAGTCAGAAGATTGCTCTTTGTAATCTTATCCAGTTATATATATGCAGTTCACCTGTTAATACATATTTTAAAAGGATTTGGCTTTGTCAATATCAATTATTTCCTTTATATCTTTTACTATCTTATATAGAGGTTCGAAAGGGTAAAATTGCCAATTTAGAAATACAAAACGATGTAGGTTAGAGACTAGTTAAATAAGCTCATATTTGAATTCCCCATAAAAAAACACATCATTTAGACACCCCCATGTTAGGATTTCCTTCAGATTCATGTTAGCACCCGAGTATGACCCGCCCTATTGGTGTATGATCAAATTTGATTTCTAATTTTAAATAAAAGGATATAAATTCACAGTTATTGTCAAACAGGAGTTAAATCAATTTCTCACTTATTGTAAGAATGTATTTCACCATATTCATATTTAAATAATCGGGAAATTACGTTGTAATGATAATAAATCACCTCCCTCATTCAGATTAATGTCGATTGTTATTTTTTATGTTTGAATGTTAAAAAAGAACAATCGACAGTGTTGTAGAGCCGATGAATGGGAGTCAGCAGGATGATCTTGTATACACGCTACACAAGCTAGAATGACAACACAACACAGGTGCACTCACTAACTCGTCCGTGGTGCAACACACACTATATAACCCAGTGAATTGTGTCCCGTAAATGTCACCAGTGTAAACATAATTATGTAAATAACCCAATTTGTGTTCTGAGAAACGGAAAAGGATATTACATTGTTTTTGTTACTTTCATTGCAGTGTCTTAAATGTAATTTAGGTTAACTTCCTGTTTTATTTAGAATTATTATTATTACCTCTTGGGTTGCCGTACAGTCAATGCGTGACGTCATTGGTAAGCGTAACGGACCCCGAGCAGATCTGGTAGGCCGAGCAGATATGGTACTGACACTGGCCAGGGGCCGGTATAGGCTACTAGCTTGCCGCCCGCCCCTCCTTCGGTTGCCGCACCTCCACATGACGATGTCATGTCACTAGCGGCTTCGGCTAACCTCTTCAACGAAGAGGTGGAGTACGAGGCCCCACTCACTCCCGAGGAGGCTTCCCACTCTTTTTCCCAGGGCCATATGTGCACTAAACGCTGCTAATATTTAAATTATATAAGCCTTCCGTGCAATACGAGGGGAATCGTGCAATTTAATTTATTTATTTATGTACATATTCCCTATCATGTCTATTTAAGTCCCATTTCTTGTTTTTATAGTGTCTTGTTGTTTTTATATTGTCTTGTTGTTGCGTGTTGGCACCTTGAGTTCATTGTAATTTCGTTGTACCTGTACAATGACAAATTAAAGATCTATCTATCTATCTCCTCTGCTCAGGGTTCTCTGCAGGGCGCGGAGGACGCCTCCATGGCGGCCATTATTCGTGCGGCCCTGGCACACTTACAGCTTCCGGTTCCGCAGTCCGACCCGGCTCAGGCTAGCGCCTTCTTCAGGCGTAACCCTGCCACTGTCCCCCTCACTGTTCCTCCTTCAGAGGAGTACCTGAGGGAGCTCCATGCATGCTGGAGAGACACCAAGGCCCTCTCCCACTCTGGGTCTGATGCCCGGACCTTGGCTGCCATGCAGGATCCGGCGAGGGTCGGGCTGGGTCGCATGCCACCCATTGAGCCCACCATTGCCTCCCTGATTCTGGCTCCTGATGAGGCTCTAAGGTCTGATGCCAGGTGCCCTCGGCCTCAGTGCAGGGTCACAGACGAACTGCTCTGTAAGGCCTACGACGCAGCGGCACGCATGGGTCGTATCGGGAACTCCCTCTCCCATTTAATGCTGGCCGTCTCCACCTCTCTGCGACAGGCTCCGGCTGAGCCTCCTTTGCCGGGCCTCAGTGATGCATCACTGCAGGCCTTTGCTTGAATGACTAGGGAACTGGGGCGAGTTATGTCCTTACTGGTGCAGACTTGCCACCAGGTTTGGCTGGCGCAGTCTCCTCTAACGGAGACATGTAGGAGAGTCCTCCGTAGCGTGCCAGTCGAGCCAGGGGAGCTGTTTGGGTCAGCTGCCCTGGAGGCACTGGAGCGTGCTGCCCAAGCTAGGCAGACCAGGCAGCAGCTCTCGGGTCTTCATAGGCCTGTGCCCACTCCCAGCAGGCCCAGGGGCCCCTCGCACTCAGCCACCAGCTTACAGTGGTGGTTTGCGGAGGTCCCAGCGGCCCACTCAACCGCCTCCCAGTGACTTTCGGGACCCCGGTCACCGGCCTTCTAGGCAGCCTCGTACCTCAGCGCCTTACCGCCGCCCCCCAAGGGGCTCCAGAGGCCGGGGAGAGAGGCCCTGAAGCCCCGGGGGCGGTCGTCGGCTGCTTTTCCGAGCAGCAGCTCAGCTACTGGGCTGCCTGTACTTCCGACCCCTGGGTAGTTTCCACCCTAACCTGGGGATACGAATTGCAGTTAGGACGCCGGCCCCTAGCCTTCGGCCAGGTCAGAATGACAGTTGTCAGAATGACAGTTGTCAGCGACCCAGCGAAGGCCTTAGCTCTGGCCCAAGAGTTATCCGTCCTCTTGGCCAAGGGCGCAATCGAGCCAGTAGACCCTCTGCTTCAGCCCGGGGGGTTATACTCTGCGTACTTTCTTGTGACCAAGAAAGTCGGCGGATTCCGTCCAGTCTTGGACCTCAGAGGCCTCAACAGATTCCTGAAGGAGCTGCCCTTTCAAATGATAACCACAGCAGACACCCTTCGTGTTGTCACACAGGTGGAGTGGTTCGCAATCGTGGACTTGAGGGACGCCTACTTCCACGTGCCAATTGCATCCCATCACCGGAAGTTCCTGAGGTTCGCCTTTCGGGGCCAACACTATCAGTTCCGGGTGCTTCCCTTTGGTCTCTCCCTCTCTCCAAGGGTGTTCACCAGGGTCGTGGCGGAAGCTCTCGCACCCCTGCGGGGGCAGGGCGTGAAGGTCCTGCCGTATCTAGACGGCTGGCTGGTCTGTGCGCCATCCCGGCCTCAAGTGGCCCAGGGTACGGCGTGCCTCTTGTCTCACGTAGCCCGGTTGGGCCTGAGAGTGAACACAGAGAAGAGTTGTCACAATAAATGCAGTATGAAGTAATTGCGCATACACCTAAGAAAACAATGCAATACAGTTATTGGTATTTGTTTCATTACACATTATTATACGCTTACCTTTGTGTGCTGTTTGGGTCTGTGGGACCCGTTTTCAGTGTTTACTAAAAGAAAATGTATGCAATTTAATTATTTGAACCTGCTTTATTTTGGGGTGGACCTAACCTTCTCTAGGGGGGTCCGGGATCATGCAGCCCCGGGAAGATTTTTTTTGAAATGTTGAAGTTAAATGCATCAATCTGGTGCACTTTGAGCACAAAATGAATTTATGGATACAGCTCTCAACACTCATGAAAGAGAGCTGTATACTTTTCAATAATCAACAAATCTTTAGAATATGATCACAACCAATAACAAATCATTTAAACTTGTTTATTCTTATCTCATGTTACCTATAGTATTCTTTCTTTTATGCATATTTTACTAATCACTCCCCTTTCAAACTGTTTTTTTTACTGTCCTATAGTACACAATGATTTCTTTATTTTTTACAACACATTAAATAGATAAAGATGTGCTCTCTCTCTCTGTCTCGCTCGCTCACAGAGGCTGTGTGCTCCTTGTGGGCTTGCGAGATACCGGTAGCTCGTGATCGACATGTTGGAGACCCCTGCTCTAATGGGTCCGACTAGAATGACAAATATCGTTACTTCCGCCTATTCCGTCAGCCAAGAAATCGTTTAATCATAAACTTGAAATTTTTTTTTTATCATTTTTAGGGGGGCCACAGGGGGGTCCAAAATCAGTGTTCACTGCCCCCCCCCCCCCCTAGAACCGCCCCTGGCTGTAGGCCTGACGTTTAAAATAAATGATCAAATATTATCTGTTAAGATGAATGTTTTATTTAAAAGGTTTTTATTTGTTTAAGGAGGGACCCCAGAGCCAACGGCAGGCCGAGAAGACCGCCTTCTCCCGCCGCAGGCAGGATCTCTCGGTCCGGCAGCTTCCCCGGTGATGGGCTCGCCTCTCCTCCGGTGGTGCCCTCGGCTCCCTCCGCCGCCACACTGCCCAGCACACTGGAGATCACTATCCCGTCAGGGGTCGCCAGTCTCTGGCACTGTTATTTTGGGGGTCGCGGGCTGAAAAGTCTCATATACTTAATCCTAGACATAGCACATGGTATATATTGTACGACTTTGTAATTTTTTAATGTTGATATAGCCTATACTGTGCATTTCACGCAGACAATAAAAGTACATTTTGAAATGACAAATAGGTTTATGTTTCAAGTTTATTTGCATTAAAAACGTGTGTTTAAACCCTTCTGTTCAAAGTTCATATTTTGTTTCTTAACAGATTAAATCTTTAAAAACATGCGGTTTGACATTTTTAAAGTTTGATGGAAGAAATAAAAATATAGGTCACTGACGTGGAGCTTTAGGCCTGCAATGCTTTAAAAAAATGTTTCAGTTTTGAAGAGTGAATATGGGTTCCAAAGCAATTCCAAGTGTTGTAATCATAACCCGAGGTTCGCCTTTCGGGGCCAACACTATCGGTTCCGGGTGCTTCCCTTTGGTCTCTCCCTCTCTCCAAGGGTGTTCACCAGGGTCGTGGCGGAAGCTCTCGCACCCCTGCGGGGGCAGGGCGTGAAGGTCCTGCCGTATCTAGACGGCTGGCTGGTCTGTGCGCCATCCCGGCCTCAAGTGGCCCAGGGTACGTACAAATAAAGTGGTGACCCGGTCGGTCGGTCATAGCAGTGCATGTAGTCTGTTGAATTCAAAGTGTTGTAATCATGATTAACTAAGCATGACTTTGTCATTACTTCATCATGTTTGTGCCCCTTCAAATAAAGTGGTGACCTGTTCCATCGTTTACACTGATAACTAACATATGATTAATGGTCAACACACTGAACAGGGTTGGGGTCAACACTTTGAATTCAACAGAATACATGCACTGCTATGACCGACCGACCGACCGACCGACCTGGTCACCACTTTATTTGAAGGGGCACAAACATGATGAAGTAATGACAAAGTCATGCTTAGTTAATCATGATTACAACACTTGGAATTGCTGTGACTGGTCAGTTTTTTGGCCTGACACTTTAATTGCAGATCTATATGAAGAAGACATGAACATCATTAATAACTCAGAAGTCATGATGATTGAGATACCTTAGTTGATGCATTAGTTAAGGTATTGTTCCTGCATTAAGTCATGCATGAGATGCCATTAATACCTGTACATTACTGATAGTTCATGAAGTACTACATGAATGAATTCATGCTTTTTCATGCAGTAAGTCATGCATGAATTCATGATGATTCATGTACCCTTACCGTAAAGTGTTACCCTGTTTCCCATGTCTGTGTTTGTTTTGTCTGTTTGTCTGTCTCCCTGGCTGGGCGTGGCTACCTACATTCCGATTCCCACCAACTCACCTCCTCAGCTGCTGCTCATCTCACTGATTGCCACTACTCACCTGCACCTGCTTAAAACTCTGGTTCCCATCTTCAGACTTCGCCAGTTCTTCGTTTATTCCTCAGTGGTAAACTATCGTCCAGGCCTACTTGTATTTTTCCAAGTGACCTTTTTTGATGCTCCTTGTTAAAGAAGATCTTTTCCTAAATCCTGCTTGTTTTTTCATGTTCCAGATCCACATGCTCCAGCCGCTCAGCCTGCCACGTCCAGCCTACCCTCCTGTTCTGCCCAGCTCCACGTCTTCCTCCTACGTGTGCATCTTCAACTCCTTATCTGTGTCGTGGACTAAATAAAGCCTTTTGACACTTCACCACCGTCTCAGTTTAGTGCTTGCATAGCGGGTTCTCATCTCCAGTCACAAAACCTAACAAGTAAAGTATCTGAGTAATCCCTCTACCCCTGGTAATAGCATCATCAAATGTAAAAATATAAACTGTATTCTCATACAGTTGCAGAAAATAAGACGTAATCACATTCCTCGTTCATTTTTTATTTTTCATACATATGCTTAATAAAAAGGCAGGTTTCTCTTAAAGACAAAAACAATGAGCAGAAGATACCTTTTTTTGTTTTCCAGATATCTTTGTTTATTCTTTTCTAAAGTATAGGATTTCTGTCGTCTTACATACACTTAAAGGTGGGGTAGTTCATTTTGGAGAAACCAGCTCGAGTGCGCTAGAATTTGAAAATACACAGCCGGAAAAAATCTGCCACTTCCTTACAGAGCCCCTCCTCCAACACACACGAACGTGCAATGACCAATGAGGGCACGAGATAAGTTTGTGCACAGATGGAAGGCTGACAGGCAGGTAGGCCATCCAGGTACTTTAGCCGGGCTTAGGTCGTGCTTTTTACGGTACTACGGCTTCCACAGATGACGTTTTTTAATAGATTTGTTGTCAAAGCACTTAAGATATTCATTGCTATCGGGATGTTAAGAGCATTCCATGGAATATAACAAAAAGTGTTTCTCGAGCTGGTTTCTCAAACTTACCTACCCCACCTTTAAGTTTACTCCATCTTATTGATATTATTTTGTTCTTGTATTTATTGGCATTGCATTTAATAGAGACAATACAAAACAAAAGTAATGAACAGTTATCAGGTCCCATTAGTTGTATTTTGTGATACTGGCATTAGGTTACTTGAATGGTTTAAATAAAAGCTAATTTGTAATTGTAATGGGGGACCTTTTTAAAGTAGTACTCCTAACCCTGCAAGTGACCATTATGTTGAAAAGATTTACCAAGTTTTAAATGTAAGTGGCCTGTCTCCTGTGTGGATTCTCAGGTGTCTCTCAAGTAAGGAATTATAGTTACAATCTTTTCCCCATGTGTTATATTTTTAAGATCTTCAATCATGCTATTTTTAGGCATATATTATGGGTCTCAGATATATAAAATAAATATAAAAAACATGTCTATGACGTGTTTTGCACAAAATACTAAACAGATTATGCATTTTAGACATCCCTCATATCCCTCTGTTTCAGCCCTGTTAGAGAAGTGCTGATTCTGGGTCAGTAGCTGCTGGCCCTGCCCCCTTTAGAGCATGCAGGCAAGCTGTGAGCTGCAGAGAGATGAGTGGCTGCACTGCTCAGATACAGTTAAATGCTGCCGTCATTAAATACCATATCATGTTCCAAACCACATCAAGGATTATTTCTGAAACAGTATGGAGCTCAAATGCTTTTTTTTTTTGCGGGTTTACTACAAGGTGAGTTCCTGCTTTTTTACACATACTCTCTACAGTACACGTTAGCTCTGAGTGTTAGCGATGCTTGCTAATGTAAACAAAGATCATATTACTTCCAAAACACGTCGCGCATTGTTTCTGACGGCGACGTTTCTGATAGTGCCGTGGGTGTAAAGCCAGCCCACATTTCCGATATTACGTCATATCGCCAGCAAATCTGGATCAGCTCCGTTGTACCCCCGTTTTGAGATATTCGGGTACGGAGGAAAAGAGAGGTCTTTGTTTTCTGACACTTTGTGAGTTCCCTTACACACCGGGGACACATATTTATGTATAAATGACATCAAAAAGTGCATAGGAGACCTTTAAAGGCTGTTAACTTGTGTGAGTATGACAGTGCAACTCTGACAAATGTGTGTTGTTTGCAGTGTTATATTGAATTTTGTGATGTTGATTCTGTTGTTGACTGTAGCCCTTTCTCAATTGTCACATTTCTGCCTCCTCGCCTACTCGGCTATGACCGAGGATACACTGATGTATCCTCTGCGGATGTATTTCCCGGCAACAGTAATGTTTAAAAGAGGCGTGATGCACGGCTGGACCGATCTCAACCAATGACAGCTCTGCAAACTGTCTCTCCCCTGGATATAAGGCTACTTTTTTTGTTTTATTAACTGCTTCAATCGTGACACGATGTTTACAGTGAGAACAGCTGCTGAGGTCACAGCAGAAAGCAGAGCAGTGTGTCTTGGATCTAGATGTCTATTTGATCCTGAGTCTTGCTGGCCTCCTTTCTGATCTTGGCTCTCAGCTACATGACTGGTGCACAGCTCCTCCTGCTCCTCTTCAATCAGTGGAGGCTCTGTGCAGCAGGGATTCAACTTTTCCCCTGTGTGTGTTTCTGTGTGGCTTCCCAAGTTACTGCTGAATATGACATTTTTACCAGAGATGATGCAAGAATGCGGATCCTCCCCTGTGCGGCTTCTCATGTGGACTCTCAATTGAACATCATATCGGACACATTTCCCACATCTTTTGCAAGAAAACGTCTTCCACCCATGTGGAATTTCATAATATGCCTTTTAAATGTTGATGTTCGACAGAATCGTTTCCCACACGTTTGGCACAGAAATGGCTTCTCCCCTGTGTGAATTCTAATATGCTGTTTCAAGTGGCTTTTATGTCTGAAAGCTCTCCCACATGTATTGCAAGGAAATGGCCTCTCACCTGTGTGAAATCTGAGGTGCGTATTCAGTGACGAGTTATTTTGAAAGTCTTTTCCACATAAGTCACAATTGAAAGGCTGTTTACCTGTGTGCATCTCTGACAAATTAATGTTGTTTCCTTCATAACTGGGATATTCATTCTGTGGTCTTGGCTCTGCACTGCTAGTTGATCCTGAGTCTTGCTCGCCTCCTTCCTGATCTTGGCTCTCAG
>CALSBZ010045400.1:0-25132 GCA_943591055.1 Gobionotothen gibberifrons | reverse complement strand
ATATATATATATATATATATATATATATATATATATATATATATATAATGTCAAACTCATTTCAGTTAATCGGCCACACACAGCCCAGCTTGATCTTAAGTGGACCTGACCAGAAGATTACCCTTAAAAAAACACTCAAAATGTTTTGCTTATTTTCAGTTTAAAGAACATCAAGTACACTACATTCTTAACATTTTCACAATGAATAACCAATCCATTTACAGGTTTTCCCGACTGGCTTCCACCTGATTCTCTTGAGTCTCTGGAGCCTCTGTGCTGACGTCATACAGCTCTTCCTCCGTATGCGTTTTCATATGTCTTGTCAGGTTACAGCTAGATCTAAAATCTTTTTGACAGAAGCAGCAAGAAAACTGCTTATCCCCTTTGTGGGTTCTCATGTGGCTCCTCAAGTTACTTTTAGAACTGAAATCTTTGCCGCAGAAGCTGCAAGGATACGGCTTCTCCCCTGTGTGGATTCTCATGTGGTCTGTCAAGTTACTTCTAAGCCTGAAAGCTCTCCCACAGAAGCTGCATGTGTGCGGCTTCTCTCCTGTGTGGATTCTCATGTGTTCTGTCAAGTGACCGTAATAGCGGAAACTTTTCCCACATGTTTGGCAGGAATATGGCGTCT
The DNA here is from genome assembly GCA_943591055.1 of Gobionotothen gibberifrons. NCBI lineage: Eukaryota > Metazoa > Chordata > Actinopteri > Perciformes > Nototheniidae > Gobionotothen > Gobionotothen gibberifrons. The sequence goes on along the minus strand of CALSBZ010045400.1, from coordinate 24,501 downwards.
CACCTGTGTGGGTTCTAATATGAATTTTCAATACTGATTTCTGAGTGAATATCTTCCCGCATGTGTTGCAGGGAAATTCGTTCCGCTCACCTGAGTGGATTCTGATATGGTTTTTCAATTCTGATGGTCGACAGAATTGTTTCCCACATGTTTGGCAAGAGTATGGCTTCTCCCCTGTGTGGGTTCTGATGTGGTTTACCAGGTGACTATTACTTTGATAAGCTTTCCCACATTGGTTGCATGAAAATGGCTTCTCACCTGTGTGGATTAACAGGTGTCTCTCCAGCGATGATCTAAATTTAAAATCTCTTCCACATGTGACGCATATTAAAAGCTGTTTACCTGTGTGAGTGTCACTGTGCATCTCTGACAAGTTAGTGTTGTTTACATCGTTACTGGGACTTTTGCTTTCAAAATGTTGATTCTGTGGTCTTGGCTCTGCACTTCCAGTTGATCCTGAGGCTTGCTCGCCTCCTACCTGATCTTGGCTCTCAGCTACATGAGAGTTGTGAGAGAGGAGCTGGTGCTCACTTTCCTCATCAGATGCAGTCAGGATAAAGGCATCGATCTCCTGCTTCACTATGCATCTAAACGGCTCTCCCTCCTGACTGGTGCACAGCTCTTCCTGCTCCTCTTTAATCTTTAAAGGCTCCTGCTCATCAAAGAATTCCTCCTCATCCTCTTCCTCCTCTTCCTCCTCGTCCTCCTCCTTACAGACGTGTTGCTCTGGGAGATCTGAAGGGACAGAAAACCAGAGGAATAAATACTACTGCAGACATAAGGAGACTTTAGTAGGCTACATGTAAAGTTGTAGGGGAGACTGGGGACAATTGCATCACTTTTTGCATTTGTCTTAGTTTATCAGAGACTATTCGACTAGACCAACACATTTTTTATATAATAAACATACATATCATAATGGTATGTCCTAATTACCCACATAATTTAAAGATGAATACATATTGTTAACCGTATACATTTGAAAGGTAAAAGGTTGAATATTGCAATAGACCCCAAACCAGGGACAGTTGCAACAAACATCAGGGACGGTCGCAAGTCGCAACATTTAAACAATATTCTATTTCACTATTTAACTTTCCGTTTTTGTCACAATGAGCATAGTATTCTTAAAATATGTAATTTTTGTATTCATACAATAATAAGATAATATTATTTATAGTCCAAAACGGCAACTGATTTAAAACCGATTTTTGGCCCACTCTGCTAATATGAACTGTGCCCCCACTGGTTTTGGGTGAACTATCCTCATTATTTACCTCAAAATCACTTTTGCATGTTCAAATAATCAATATAACTTTGTATTTGGGTTAAACATCCTTTAAATCACCCCAAAATAACTAAAATCACAGCCCATTCATTTGGCCTTTCTTTCATGCTGTGCAAAGAAAAAGCAACCTCTTAATCCAGATATCTTACCATGACTCGACTCGCGTATGCATGCACGTGCACGGTTGTGGCATGACCACAAAAACAGAAAGATATGGACACAAGATGTGCGCAAATATATTTAGTTTCCAATCCATGTGGACATGATTTAAGTGAGATTTATTTGTATGGATATTTTACAAATCACTCCCTTTTAAACTGTATTCTTGTTTATTAATAACAACTTTTTTTTTATATATATTTTTTATTTAATGTTACAAAACAAAAATGACCATGTTCAAGTCTTAAAGTCATCCTGAGGCCTTAGTTTTGGTTTCAAATTACACAACATCATGTATGTGTTGCTTCTTTGGGGCTTGTTTTCATAGACCTGGTTGCTTATTTCTCTCAAATCTGGCAACAGAGTGGGCGCAGTGTCTAATAGTAGCAGTAAGCTAACGAGTACTGATAAGCTTTATTTTGTTTTGATCCAATGCTGCACAACTGAACTGATCCAATGCTGCTGTGAAAAAAAGATGTTGGATAGAATGGGTAGTTGGGTACTGTCATTTAAATAAAAAAATAACCTTAAGGGACAACTTGAATGCTTTTTTCCTTTTTTTTCTCTTAATGCATTGCATAAAGATCGGATCGGGAAAAATCGGTATCGGCAAATTGTCAAAATCAAATGATCGGAATTGGATCGGGAGCAAAAAAAGGTGAACGGGACATCCCGAATAACAACTTGTTTTACTGTCATACAGTATTGTATACCTGTTTTTCCTTTATTCTCTTTTTTTTATAACTATAATGATGATACCTCAGTGGTTGTAGAAAAAGCTTTGTTGCATAGCTAGCTAACCAGATGCTAATAACAACAAAGTTATTGACTGTATGATCAGTATGACAGATCGCCACTGCAAAAACTGCGGCATGTGTACGGCTCCTTATGGGTACTGCAATTTCTGAAGTGCCGGAGCGGCGTTCTGGTGCTCTCCGTGAGCACTACACTCCTGTCAGACGAGACATATACCACGTGATGACACATTAGGCTTGTGTTGTGTTCAGGAAAAACAGGCACTCGCTTGTTTAATTATTTTGCGGTCTAGATTTCTTTAATTTTTTTCTTTTTTGCGTGTGTTTATAAATTACCTTGAGGGGCGTACCAAATGGTCCCGCGGCCCGTATATGGCCCGGAGGCTCCCCACCCCTGGTCTATCACAACATGGATCATTAACTATGGACAAAAACGTGTTGCAGTAGTCAGCCGTGACATAAAAACATGTGCTAGCTACACACACATATTTGAACATATGTTTTTGGTTGCGTTTCCACTAGGCGTAGTTCCGGCTAGCGGGTACTTTTTCACAGTTTTCTGGCTCTCCAAAATCGAGGTTCTTTCCGGGCCAACAACCGGGCTAAGCATGCTAAACTAGTGAGAGAATCGCTGGCAACTACAACAAAATGAACATATTTTACCATGATTTAATTGTAATACATGTTTCTAAATGATGCCGAATTAACAACATACTGATACCGGTTAGTAAAAACCATGAATTAATGCTTTGACAAGTCTGCAGACGAAAAACCTTTTAAAATGTGTGTTTTCTGAATGGAGATCGGCTAAGCTAACGTTGTATATGCTCCGACCGTCCACACTCACAACAACGGCCTACAGACATAAATAAAGCAGCGACTGTATTTGCCTTGACACAGAAAGTCTGTGGTTTGTACTTTTGTCTAGTTTCTGAACAGATATGAGGAGCTGTGAGCTCTAGCGTTGCAAAATTCCGGGAATTTTCAAAGATGGAAACTTTCCATGGGAATAAACTGGGAATTTTCTAAATTGAAGGTTGGCTCTTCATAGGGAACTTAAATATAGTTGGGGAAAATATATTTTAGCATAATCTTGACTAAAACAAACAGATGCCATTCAAGTACACTTGAATATCCATGCCATAGCACACTGCTTACTGCATGGCTATTGAGACCACACAAAGGTTCGCAACAGGCTCACAAATGTGAGAGTGGAAAGACTGGTTGGCATTCGGGCAAACCTAAGGCTCTCTGAGCCTGACACAGAGCCATCCTCAACAAGGCTGGACAGTGACACTGAAGAGGAAGACTCAGAGTTGGATGTTGATGAGGCCCAGGAAGAGCCCATTGACTGAAAGGGTTTAGCCAAAATGCAGAGGATCGCTTGAAGGAAGATTTGCATGTTTAATGGGACTTTTTGGAGGGAGAAGGGCTCTTTTAATTTAACATTCTGAATGGGACTTTGTGGGGATTTTGGTGAGTAATATTTAACTCAACATTCCTGTTTTCGTTCTTCAATGAAACAAATAATTGTTCAATAAAATAATTAAAACTTGTTCTGTTCAACTTTTATTTTTTATTTAAAAAAAGAAAATCTGTTGAAATGTCATGTTTTTTTGTTTAATTTTGCATCGAATATTTCCAAAATTCCCCAGCTTAACTTCCCATGGAAACTTTTCCAACCCTAGTGAGCACTGAGGGCTAACAGCTAACGGCTGATGTTGGTTTTGTGTTTCGCATTGAAGATGACGTCACGGCTCCGCCTACACTGCGTTACTATAGTTACTGCCCCAGCTACTAAACTGTAATGGAAATGCAGCATAAAGTGAGCCTGGCCTACCAAGGCCTAACTATACCGTACTAAGCCGTGCGAGGCCCTGCAGTGGAAATGCGCCATTAGAAGCAGAGGTGGGAAGTAACGGGCCGTTTCTCAATGTCGAGTAAACCTGCTGCAGAGCCACTATTTCAAGTATACTACGTCACCGAGTGGCGCCGAAGGACTGTTTAAATGCATGTTAAATGCCCAGCATTCAGCGTTCCAAGCCGCCGCCACTTTTCAGACGAGTGTTTACCAGCCAAGTATAATGAGATCGCCACACTCCTTCATACTCTGATCGATAACGATATACGGGACATAAGTTTCACCACGGACATATGGACCAGTGATGTTAGCCCCGTTAGCATGCTAGGTCTGACGGCGCAGTGGCTGGACAAAGACTACAAACATTGACTGATTGACTCAATTATATTTATTTGGGAAAATAAATATGATCACTTTGAAGAGTCAAAACTGTTCTTGGCTTTGTTTTGTTCATAGTAGTAATGCTCATGTCATTTGCTCACTACTAGTCTTTTTTTTACCACCAGGTGTGCAAAAACTACAGGTACATTTAATATATATATATATAATATTATTATCGGTTATCGGTCTTGAGAAGCAGGAAGTTATCGGTATCGGTTTCAAAAAACCAATATCGTGCATCCCTAGTAGTAAGTAAGCATTTCAATGTTTTGCTACTTAGTACTTCTACTCCACTACAATTCAGAGGTAAATCGTGTACTTTTACTCCACTGCATTGATTTTGTACCTTTAGTTACTTCACAGATTTGGATTCAATGTGTGAAATATAATCAACATTTAAATAAGACTTTAGTTACACCTGCTGGAGTAAATTCACAAACTACCCTGCATAAGGAACACTTATAGTACTTTGAGTATATTTTGATGCGAATACTTTTACACCTGCAAAACCTATCTTTTCAATAATTGCAGACGCACATGCACAATGTATCTGCTGAGCATCTACAGCAGGCATCCTCAAAGTCCGGACTCCGGTCCGGATCCGGACCCAACCACAACTGTCTCTGGACTCTGAGTAAATTATACTTTTCATATGTATTATCTGTATTATCTGTGAGACATCGCCACAACGCAACGAGTACAAATTCTCCGCTATGTCCACTGCAAACAGCGCTCTGCATGTCCGACTGTTCCACTGTCTGCGTGTGTCTGTCAACGCATTGGTCCAATCACATTCAGCATCCCGTCAGCGTTTTTTCCCCCACCAACAGTCTGCAAATCAGAGGCACAGTAGGGCGGGTCTTCGCGGAATGCGGGTGGGAAAAAAGTCAGAGCGAGAGGTAACAGCTCATCTAGTTGCATCTGTACTGTAGCTAGTAACCTAGTTTCACCTACCGGGGTGGCATGGGGTGGCAACTGCCACCCTAAAAATAGGCCTTGCCACCCCAGTTGGCAGCTTTGTTTTGAAAGAAAAGTTGTGGCTCATCGGACATTTATGAGAGAAAGTCTCTAATGTCCGAGTGCAAGTGAATGCAGCCCTGGCTCGAGCGGCAATTTCATTTGAATGGTACGGCGCAAAACGAGAAGCATTCGGACCCAAGTACTGAAGGAATGAGGTATTTGCGGTCTACAATGACAGAGAAGAGACTGTCAAGTTTGGCTGTACTCAGCATTGAATCAAAACGCACTAAAGCTGTTGATCTTAATAATTTTGTGAGGCGTTTTGCTGAACAAAATGGTAATCGCCGCAATCAGCTGTAATAGACATGTCAACTTGATGCTCTGCTCACGGATGAGCATACAAAACTGTTAAGATGATAACCTTACGTGTAAATATTTTTTTTTCTTTGAGGGGGTCTGCCCCCAAAAAACAGTTTTAAGTCCTGAGAAAGTCAAATAAGTGTGTGTGTAAAACTACACTGCCCAGCCAAAAACAGTTTTAAGTCCTGAGAAAGTCAAATAAGTGTGTGTGTAAAACTACACTGCCCAGCCAAAAACAAGTAACCAATTTGATTTAACTAGGCCATAGGTAAGGGCTTTCCACTGGATAATAACTGAAGTATAAAATAATGCATGACTGAAGTGATGGAGACCATGTTTGAAGGCAAACAAAAAAGAGGAAATAACAGGTCAAATCAAGCAAATCCCCCTCTCAGATTCCACAGCAACCAGAAGAACATAAATACTGCCTGGTGATTTGATTCATCAGCTTTGTGATGGAATACAAAATGCACAGTGCATTTCCTTAGCTGTGGGTGAGTCCACTGACACCACTGACAATGCTCAGTTGCTGGTGTTTGTGAGTTTTTATAATGAGGCAAAGGGGGAGTTTGTTGAAGATGTGTTGGGCCAGACGAACCTCAGTGGATACAGAAGGGGGTAAGACATTTATAAAGCAATAATGGGAATGCTGAATGAAAGAGGGTGCAGCTGCCTTTATTCATAACTGTGCAGCTCTTACACTGCGACTCTGAGGAGACACAATAACAATGAAAACTGCTGCATACAGATTCTTTTTGCAACCTCGTGTTAAGAATCTTGTTGCAATTGTTTACAAGTTTGAATGACCGTAATAAACGGACCTTTGTCTTATTGAAAACAAATATTTGGACCTTTAAGATTTGTATTTGAGTACCCCTGATCTACAGCATGAGGTCATCCGAGACTAGCATGTTTCTGATTGGATGAAAAAGGAGAGTTGCCGCCATCCCCAGTCTCCCTGTCCTATTACAGCCACAAGAGCATTTTAGTACCCGATACATTATATATGAAAACACAGATTCATATATAATTCACATGTCTCTGTTTGATATTGATAATCACCTATCGTGTGTATCTTTATTTCCTGTGTCCGAACGACTTCCACCAGTCTGCTCTGACGATCGATCTCTTCTTTGTACTCGGCGATAGTTTTCTGAAAAACTCCAACTATTTCTTCAGCAGCAGCAGCTAGACGCTGGTTGACATATGTCCTAAAACACTCAACTGAATACATCGTTGCCAAAATATAAGTTAACAATTATCCACGAAACCACTACAACGTCGTACCAGGCGTCGCGCCCTCGGAAATAACGCTCACTCAGGGCTCAGCTAATGATGTTAGCATTGCTCCTTGTATTTCCGGTTTGATCGCGGGTGGCAACGGTGGCAACCAGCGTTTAGGGTGCATTGCCGCCACCTACTGGACTGGAGTGTTACTTTCCTAATGTGACCAAACAATGAGGGCTGAATACTTTGTCTGATAATCTTACCAGATTCCCACAGCCACAGGCATGCTGACTTTCATCAGCTAACCCTGAAACTAACACTATTCTCTTGTCGTAAGATAAGATATACTTTACTGCTCCCATATTAAGATGTTATTTCGTTACAGTAGCATAAAAAGCAAGGCATTGCACATATTTATTATAAACAATTATAAAATATAAACATTTCAAAAATAGCAATCAAACAGAACAAAAAAAAGATACATGTTGACAGTGAAGATACAAATCTGTGAACTATCTGACAAATAGAACACTATTGAAGGGCCAATTTACAGCACAATACAAAAGTAGGATACTTTTTACATTAAGTGTGCAAGGAATGGCATATTAAAATAAATCAAAATGTAGAGTGAGAAGTTAACTAAGTCCAGTTAAGAAAAGAGAAACTATGGAGCAGTGCGTTCTCTGTCAGCCAGAGGTGATTTATACTGTGTTATTGCTGTTGGCAGGAATGTTTCCCTGTATCTGTCCTTCTGTTGGAGAAGGAGCTCCGCTGTCTGTCCAGCTGCAGGTGGAGAGGATGGGTGGGGTATCCATGATCAACATCAGCCTGTTCAGTGTCCTCCTCTCCACCACAGCTTCAAACCTGTCCTATTTGACCCCGATGACAGAGCCAGCTTTCTTAATGAGTTATTATCAGTCTGCTGGTGTCACCGGCTCTGATATCTGACATCTTGCAGCACACGTTAAGGATCTCAGCTTCCTCAGAAAATAGAGTCGGCTCATCCCCTTCTTGCATATAGCATCAATATTTGCCTTCCAGTTCATTAAGTGCAGTGTTAATTTTGGCAGCTATTTTTGATTTAGTCTTTAGACGAAAATGGTTATTAGTTTTAGTCACATTATAGTCCTTTTTATTCTTCATAGTTTTAGTCGATGAAAAATCTTTACATTTTAGTCAACATTTAGTCAAAATGTTTTCGCTCTTTAAACTAATTCAGTTATATTTATATAAGTTATAAATAAAATATATATAATTATGTTATTATATTGTACTGTACTTGAGTAAAATGTTGAGGTCCTTGTACTTAACTGGAGTATTTAAGTATGTTACTTAGTACTTCTACTCCACTACCATTCAGAGGTAAATGGTGTACTTTTACTCCACTACATTTATTGAATAGCTTTAGTTACTTTGCAGATTTGTATTAATGATGTGAAACATAACCAATTCTTAAATCAGACTTTAGTTCCACCTGGAGTAAATTCACAAGCTACCCTGCAGTATACAAAGTCATTAAAACTAGCTGCACCTTTACCAGCTTTGATAACACTTTGATGATCAATAATTATAAAACATATCTATATATTATTCTTAAATGGACCAATCTGCACAATAACTACTTTTACTTTTGGTAGCCTACTTTAACTATTTTGATGCCAATACTTTACTTTTACTTGAGTAACATTTTTGAATGGAGGACTTTTACTGTAACAGAGTATTCCTACAATCTGGTACTTTTTAGTACTAGAGAGGGTCACCTCCCTACGCCTGCGGGTTATGGGGGGGGAAACTCTGACTGTTGTGTGTGCTTATGCACCAAACAGCAGTTCAGAGTACACGGCCTTCTTGGAGACCCTGGAAAGAGTCCTGTATGGGGCTCCTGAAGGGGACTCTTTAATCTTGCTGGGAGACTTCAACGCACATGTGGGCAACGATGGAGACACTTGGTGGGGCGTGATTGGGAGGAACGGCCCCCCTGATCTGAACCGGAGTGGTGGTTTGTTACTGGACTTCTGTGCTAGTCATGGATTGGCCATAACAAACACCATGTTCGAACATAAGGATGCTCATAAGTGTACGTGGTACCAGAGCACCCTAGGCAGAAGGTTCATGATCGATTTCGTTATCGTATCATCGGACCTGAGGCCGTATGTTTTGGACACTCGGGTAAAGAGAGGGGCGGAGTTGTCAACTGATCACCATCTGGTGGTGAGTTGGGTCGAGTGGCGGGGGAAGCCTCTGGATAGACCTGGTAAGCCCAAACGTGTAGTTCGGGTGAACTGGGAACGTCTGGAGGAGGCCCAAGTTCAGGAGGCCTTCAACTCACACCTCCGGCGGAGCTTTTCGGGCATTCCTGTGGAGGTTGGGGACATTGAACCAGAGTGGTCGGTGTTCAAAGCCTCTATTGCCGAAGCCGCGGCGGGGAGCTGTGGTCTCAAGGTCTTAGGTGCCTCAAGGGGCGGTAACCCTTGAACCTCCTGGTGGACACCGGTGGTCAGGGAAGCCGTTCGACTGAAGAAGGAGGCCTTCAGGGATTTGTTATCCCGGGGGACTCCCGAGGCAGTTGCAAGGTACCGACAGGCCCGAAGGGCAGCAGCCTCAGCCGTGGCCGAGGCAAAGCAGCGGGTGTGGGAGAAGTTCGGAGAAGACATGGAAAAGGACTTTCGGGCGGCACCAAAGTTGTTCTGGAAAACTGTCCGACACCTCAGGAGGGGGAAGCAGGGAACCATCCAAGCTGTGTACAGTAAGGATGGGACGTTGTTGACCTCAACTGATGGAGTGTTGGGCCGTTGGAAGGAACACTTTGAGGAACTCCTGAACCCGACAACTCCGCCCTCTATGTTAGAGGCAGAGCTGGAGTATGACGGGGGATCAACACCAATCTCCCGGGGGGAGGTCGCTGAGGTAGTCAAACAACTCCACAGTGGCAAAGCCCCGGGGGTGGATGAGATCCGCCCAGAAATGCTGAAGGCTCTGGGTGTTGAGGGACTGTCATGGTTGACACGTCTCATCAATGTTGCGTGGAAGTCGGAAACAGTACCGAAGGAGTGGCAGACCGGGGTGGTGGTTCCCCTTTTCAAAAAGGGGGATCAGAGGGTGTGTGCCAATTACAGAGGCATCACACTACTCAGCCTCCCCGGGAAAGTTTACTCTAAGGTACTCGAAAGGAGGGTCAGGCCGATTGTCGAACCTCAGATTGAGGAGGAACAATGCGGATTCCGTCCTGGTCGTGGAACAACGGATCAGCTTTTTACTCTCGCAAGAATCCTGGAGGGGGCCTGGGAGTACGCTTATCCGGTCTACATGTGTTTTGTAGACTTGGAGAAGGCGTATGACCGGGTTCCCAGGGAGTTACTGTGGGAGGTGCTGCAGGAGTATGGGGTGAGGGGGTCGCTACTCAGGGCCATCCAATCTCTGTACTCCCAAAGCGAGAGCTGTGTCCGGGTCCTCGGCAGTAAGTCTGACCCATTTCCGGTGAGGGTTGGCCTCCGCCAGGGCTGCGCTTTGTCACCAATCCTGTTTGTAATATACATGGATCGGATTTCGAGGTGTAGTCGGGGGGGAGGGGGTCTGCAGTTCGGTGGACTAAGGATTGCACCACTGCTTTTTGCAGATGATGTGGTTCTGATGGCTTCATCGGTCTGCGACCTTCAGCACTCACTGGATCGGTTCGCAACCGAGTGTGAAGCGGCTGGGATGAGGATCAGCACCTCCAAATCTGAGGCCATGGTTCTCAGCAGGAAACCGATGGATTGTCCACTCCAAGTAGGGAATGAGTCCTTACCCCAAGTGAAGGAGTTCAAGTATCTCGGGGTCTTGTTCTCGAGTGGGGGAACAATGGAGCGTGAGATGGGCCGGAGAATCGGAGCAGCGGGAGCGGTACTGCAGTCGCTTTACCGCACCGTTGTGACGAAAAGAGAGCTGAGCCAGAAGGCAAAGCTCTCTGTCTACCGGGCCATTTTCGTTCCTACCCTCACCTATGGTCATGAAGGATGGGTCATGACCGAACAAACGAGATCGCGGATACAAGCGGCCGAGATGGGTTTTCTCCGCAGGGTGGCTGGCGTCTCCCTTAGGGATAAGGTGAGAAGTTCAGTCATCCGGGAGGGACTCGGAGTTGAACCGCTCCTCCTTCGCGTCGAAAGGAGCCAGTTGAGGTGGTTCGGGCACCTAGTTAGGATGCCACCTGGGCACCTCCCTAGGGAGGTGTTCCAGGCACGTCCAGCTGGGAAGAGACCAAGGGGTAGACCTAGGACCAGGTGGAGGGATTATATCTCTTCGCTGACCTGGGAGCGCCTTGGGATCCCCCAGTCAGAGCTGGTTGATGTGGCCAGGGAAAAGAAAGTTTGGGGCTCTCTGCTGGAACTGCTACCTCCGCGACCCGACCACGGATAAGCGGGAGAAGATGGATGGATGGATGGAGAGAGAAAGATTATCTTTCGATCCCGTTTGAATTGTGCCACGAATTACACATATGATGTATGTCAATCTTAAATAATAATTTCCATGTCAAAAAAGTCACAGTTTGTCGTAAAACTGTTGAAATATAAGACTATGAAAAATACGCAACTAGAAAGACTACAAATCCCAGTGATGTCATAACTGTTTTCCTCCACTAAGAGATAGCTAAGATAAGATAACTTTAACAAGATGCCTGTGTGCTTAGTACCAGGTTGTTATCATCCCAGCAATGGGTCTTGCTCGTTCTTTCGCTTCCCGTCTTTTGAAAGGACCAGGAGTGGCTGGATCAAGTTAGCTACCTAGCTAGTAGCTAGCAAGTTAGTTAGCTTTACAGCCTTGTCATTTTTATTAGCCTTAACATGAAGTAACATTAAGTAATCCAATATGTTAAACAGTAAGGGTAGTAGTCATATTTCGTGAACCCTTTGAAGAGTACTGTCACACCTGTGTGATCATTCTATAATACACAACTTAAGCCTGGGGGAGAAATGCTAATGCTACATTAGCATCTGCGATCTTTTCTACTTCACGCTATCTGCACAAATGGTTGATATTAAACATTAAAAAGACCAGGCAGTTCAGAGAGAATCAAAGGAAGGCAGGCAGCTTTGCATGACATTCTTCTGGACGTGTTTCATTGTGGTGATTAGTCAGGGTAGTCAATCATTTTGTTGACAGTAGTGACGGCCATCTTGGTGACGTGTGTTGTTCTGCTAGAACGGAGATGTAGTTCATTCAGCGTTTCACACAAACAAATGTGTTACTTCACAGTTTTACGACACATTTTTTTTTTTTGACTTGCAAAATTATCTTTTAAATTGACAAACATCATATGTGTAATTCGTGGCACAATTCAAACAGGATCGAAAGATAATCTTTCTCTCTCCATTGACTTCAATGCATAACTTTTCAGAAATAAGGTCCCATGGGGAGGAAGTAGATGGGCATGACTTCGCCACTCTATAGTAACTCAATGAGAGAGTAATGTCAAAAAAGGTATAAAAGTCACGGCTCGCCACTGGTACAGTGTTATGGGGATGAAAATCTTTAGTCCAAGTAAAGTAAAAAAATAAAACTAGTGCAAAAAGAGTATAAATAGAGTAAATAAAATAGTGCAAGAATATGTTGCAAGTAATGCAGAAGCAGTAACATCTCAAGTAAAATACAATAAGATAAATGTTACAGAGAATGTTGCAAATGCAAGTCTTTATACATGTAAATAGAACAAGATAAACAAAAACAGAATGTAAAATAAAATACGTTATAGTGGATAGATACTCCCCCTATAGGTGGACTATGCAGATGCATAGGGCCCCCGCGGCCACTAGGGGGCCCCCAAGCTGAACGTTCAGGTTCAGCCTCAATATATTTGGGGAGAATACAATTTAGCCGTCTTTATTTGTAGACAGCCAAGCCCCCACATGTGTTCGGGGAAGCATTATATGCTTAACATTCTAATTTAGGATATAAACACAACTAAAATGCAATGATAGCAAAGCTGTGGCTTGTGTTTTTGGGGTAATAAAGTTAAATTCATCGTTGGGCTGTCACCCAATGAGTGACGTCTGAGGAAGATGAAAAATGTAAATTATACATTGTTGAGAAAATTCAGCATCTCTTGTATTTATTGACGCAGAGGAGCCTTGTTGTTTACCTTTTTAATATCATTTTTTGTAAGTTTCAATTGCTTGGTTTTCATGAAATTAGCCTGTTTTTCTCTTAAAGTGTAACAGACTGATGCATTCTCCACAGATTATCATAAAGGCTTCGGAATCCCCCCCATTGTAGTTAAAAAACTGTAAAAACTAGGGCCCCCAAACAGCATCTTGCATAGGGCCCCCAAAAAGCTAGAAACGGCCCTGAGTCCTTATTGTTTATAAATACTTATTTGTGAGCTGCAAACAGATGAAGCTATTGAGTTATGAAGGCATTCTAAATAGTAAATACCAATGTTATTATCATAGTATGACTTAATCCTTTCCAGAACACTACAATAAAATCAAACCCATTCGATTATTATTCACTACAGTCTGATTATGACTGCAGTGTGCGTGTGTGTGTGTGTGTGTGTGTGTGTGTGTGTGTGCGTGCGTGCGTGCGTGCAGTAGTGCTCCCCCTGCCGGTCCTCACGCACAGTGACGTCGCCATCATCCTCATTAGCATCCCCATCCTTCCCACAGAGCCGCTGGTCTGTTTACAGGTCACTCCGCTAAACGGAGAAGACATTTCTGGCTGTAGGTGAGTCCAAACCAATGACTGCAAATATATACCGAACATCGGTACTTGCTCTTTTCATTTGGGTAACAGAACATTTTAAACTGCTCGATGAAAGACAGCCTTGTAATCTACATCTGAAGCTAAAGCTAGCAGCAGCTAGTCTGTATCGTTAACAGTTAGCAGCGCTCCGTATGATGACCAGTACTATTTATATATCAAATAGTCACTTCTAAATTTGAGCTCGTTTTTGTTGCCTACTGTGAGACACTCATCTTGCGTTTGTTGTTGAAGTGGTAGCCCCATTGCTAGTTAGCCTACATAGCTAATGTATAAGCGTCCATTATCGGACACTCCTGACGGGTTGCTTTACTTTCCCCCATTTTCTGCCAAAATGTTGCTCACAGCCACATTGAGCCACCCCACAGTGGTATATTAGACTTTAAAATGTTTTCGGGCGATTATATGTTGGCCTAATCTATGTCCGCCGACATCGCGCATCTTTGTCCAGTCAAGCTAACTAAGCTCTAGCAGTTCTCCGCAGAGATTGAGCAGCTATACCGCTCATTTGATGTTGTTGGTTAACACGGTTCATTTAATATAAGATAGTTTGGACACAATTACCCAATGTCAAAGACTGTTTGGCTTCAAGCGGGCCTTACAGTGGTTCTTTTGCGGGTTATCAGTAGTCAGCATCACCACATCATCTCACACCCTGCCCCTGGGTGCGGTGTCAGTTCCGCCCAGCTGCCATCATCATCCCCGGCAGGAAAACATGCCTGAGCCTCTCACACACAGTAAACATAGCATCGATCATAACAAGCTGCCTATAGCATCATTTTTATTTATATTGCAGTTGCGACCAAATTGAAGGGAATAATCATTATTGCATATATTTTCAAAAATGAATAATCACTATTAAAATGGTGGTTTGTGTGTGTGCTTTTCTTTTTGCATGGATCTGTACAAACTTTAATACATTTAAAAGTTTCAATTTGTAGGCCGTAAAATCTCTGCAGCACCACCATACTTAGTTGGAATAGTATTTGCCTTTAAAAAAAAAAATAAGATTACTCTGGTCAAAATTGTGATTCCGACAAATTCAGATTAAACACCCAGCCACTGTTTACGCCATGATTCAAGCATATTGAGTCCGGGAAACCCTGAATCTCTGGCACTTGGTTTTATTTATATGGACAGAGTAGTAAATAATGGCATGCATCTCTTCCTGCTTTTGATACATTCACCATGCTATCTAATGATCTACCTTATGGAGCTCACAGTGTTCTTCTATCTCTTTTACAGTGGACAGTGGATCTGCAGCCCTGCATACTAAACAGGAGAACGAGCTTTTCATCATGAACTGCGATATAGATGGTACGCCGGCTTACATGCAACTTTGTAAAAAACTATACATGTCCCATCATGTTTTAATAATGAGACAATGCATTTTAAGTTTATGTGGAAAGCATGTTTCTATTTGCAGGAGACATGGAGAACCAGGTGGAGATGGAGGAGAAGACGAGGTTAATAAATCAAGTTTTGGAACTTCAGCACACTCTTGAAGGTAACACACACACACAACTTGGATATAGTACTGTGCTAATGCACTTAACTGCACCTGTCCCTCCATCTCCTTTCCCCATTCACAAACACATGCATATGATATTGATGGAGGATATATTTCACTTAAACTTAACCTCTTTTTAATGTGAGTGGTGTTTAACATGTATCCACAAATGTAGGCAGAATTTGTGGACAAATTAGATTAGTTTCAGGCCCAACTACACCAGAAGAGTCTGCTCACACATTCTTCTGTGTCTGATGTTTTTGTTACTCGCCATCAATGTTATATCTGCAAATTCATGTTATCCACACAGCAGATATAAACAGAGAGAACACAGCTAGACATTTGTGGAAGAAAGGCGCTGGCAGTGCGCTGAACAGAAGAGGTTTCTCAATACTCTAATTTCCCCTCCTCGACTCCTATCCTCGATACTTAGTCCCGCCCACAGGAGATGCGAGCGGAGGACTGAGGAGGGGAGCCGAGGAGAGAGGAGGGGAAGCAGCAGGCAGTTAGAGAAATGAGAACTCCTCTCCTCTGAGCGGTCATTTTAAAGAGACGTCCATTAATGATGACAGGAGGCACAGCAGCCCTCTGTCTGATGGACAGATGTGTTCATGACGACTTATATATTTAATTTTAATTCATTCACAGTGCGGTATAATGAGACAATAACAGGCTACAGATGCGGACATATACACACACACATATTTATATAAATATATACAATTTCAGAATCAAACAAGTATGAGAGCACTCTCATAATAACGTAACACAATCAGAGACTGGATATATCCAAATAAATAATATCCAGGGGATGCATGCAGAGCTGTCATTGGCTGAGATAAGTCCGGCCGTGCGTCAAGCCTCCACCGTTCCCGGAAATGCATCCGTGGAGGAGCCGTGGAGGAACCATCAGTGTATCCTCGGTTAGAGCTCCTCCAGAGAGCCTCCTCGACGCTCGATGCTCGGTCCTCGAAGTGCATTTAGAGAAATGAGATGTCCTTCAACATGGCGCGCTGAAATCCATTTCCGGGTCACTACCGGAGGACCGAGGAGTCGAGGAGGGGAAATGAGAGTATTGAGAAACCTCTAGAGTCTCCTAACGGAGTTTCTTCCAAAAACCCATATTTTTTATTGTTTCTATGACAGCAGTATCTTAACAACCGTGGTTGTATGACAGATAAGCATCACCCATTTGAATTTTGTAAACAATCTTTTGGTCTTTGTTATGACAGTTTCCGTCTGACAGACACGGCCAAAAACAAGCTTTGCCTTAAAGGTCTACAGGGACATTTCTGGCGCTTTTCTAGATATTGGAAATATTTTCATCTCGAAGCAGCTGCCTTTGATGATCTCATTGTAATGAATGGGAAAAAAACGCTCAGGCTGCCTTGATATGACAAGTGGTAAAACGGCTCTGGCGTGGCCTAACATTTCTCAGGAGAGAGCTGTGCTGCCCCACTAGTGGGAAGCACTCAACATTTAAATTATTTCAACTCTAGCCTTGTTTACCGCTGACTTTTCGACACGCATCCAATCAGTATGTAGCTGCGCAAGATAGCAAAGGAGGTAACCGTAGAATTGAACATAGCTGGCTATTTTCACCGCAAGGCTCTGCTCCAAACCTCGCAGTGAGCAAAGATCAAATAGTGCATCATGTGAATGCAGCCTAAGTGTAGCCTAATCTCATTTTGCAACTGTGCCCCGATACTGGATTTGTTAAATACTCGAATTTCAACGTATTAAAAGGAAGCATCGCATTACCGAACTACTCGATACAGCCCTGGTTTTAGCTTCCATTTCTTCCTTTTTTTTGTTCCAGACCTGTCAGCGCGGGTGGACGCAGTCAAGGAGGAGAACCTGAAGTTAAAGTCTGAGAACCAGGTGCTGGGTCAGTACATCGAGAACCTCATGTCTGCCTCCAGCGTGTTCCAGACCACCGACACCAAGAGCAAACGGAAGTGAGGAAAAGAAAGGGACCCGCCATCCAGGCATGGAGAGGGATTTGTTTTTCTCAGCAGACCTGGGCGTTTCTTCTGTAATCGCTACTTTCCAGAGTGAATTGGATAATCATAAATATGAACTTTCCCTTCCTGCTGACTAAACAAATCAATCTAACGTTAGTCTTGCCCAGGTCTGTTTTGCAGCAGCTTCCTCTCCACACTACAGACAAGGTAGACATCACCCTTTAATCAGCAACACTAAAACAGAACTATGTAAATAAAGTGGTTGAGGGTCATTTGTACCTTGAGTCTCTTCTTAACGTTCTCTGTCAAAGTCGTATCTGTAAAATAATTCTTAGCTCTGCTTTACCTGCTTGGTTTTCCATAAATATTTCAAATACTGCTCCTCATTTCAACACTGGTTTATTTAAATTATTTATTTTTGTACAGTTTTCTTTACGTCAGCGCAAGCATGACTATTACTCTGTTAAAAAAAGCTGGCAAACTGGACAGTATTAGGGAGGGTATAAGATGCAACTGGATCGCATGTAGGAGTTATTTTAAAATGCATCTAATGATGTCATTAAATCAATAATCCCTAAATAACGAAGTGTACAAATACGTTTTTAACAATGTGGATAGTAGATAACAATGCAAATAAAAATCACAGAGAAACTAAAAGAGGTGTAAACAGTTTTTAGTTGCAAGTGTATGCAATATTTTAATCACGATACATGATATCCGTTCTGTACTTACAAGTATTTGCGACCCTTTTCAGTTTATCATGTCATGTGGCGTTGTAAATTGTAATGTAAACGTGATAAAGGAAATGATCGGGTCATAAATGGTTTAATTTGTGTTCTTACTCTGTGGGAGGAGGGGACTAAATAGGCCAGATGACACAAGGAGGAGGAGACAGGCAGGAAGGGAGCAGTTGAGTGGCCTTGAGTGCTATTGATCCACTCAGCCTGGAATACACCGGCTGCTAGAGGAGGGGTATGACTGTAAAATGTGCTGATGTGCTCAGAGTACAGTAGAGGAGGGTGTGTCCTCAAACTCCTGCTAGCTCAGAGACAAAGGGGATGAGGGTGGAAGAAGTAATCTGAAGAATTGTTCCTCTTACGAAAGAAAAGTCTGATAATATCTGGAAACCAGTTATCCATGTTCAAATGTGGAAGTCTTAACAATACAGGATGCTATAAACACTGTATATGCTTGTAATTTATTAAGGTTATTTTGATAACAGTTGTACAGTCTTTCATTTATTTGCTGGCATGTTTTTTCCCACATAACCACCTTTGCCTTTTAGACATTTGTTTAATAAAAACCTATTATCACTCCTTTCTCTGGGTATTTTTTCACCTGTACAGCTTTATATAGGACATATCCTGCTTATTCTTTTAGGTGCTGCTAATGTGACATGTTTAACTCCCTCTGGAGGAAACCTTTTTTCTAGATGTTAGCCTTTGCAGACCATTTACATGCAAACCTATTCAACTCACTACTACAGGAAAGGGAAAACCCCAAAGGCATAATAGGGCCTCTTTAAAATCGTCTTCAAAAATCAAGAGAAAATAAATCTGAATTGCTCAAATAAAATATGCCCTTTTTCATCATTTGTATTCAATATTTTTATTTCCAAGAGCAATGTACAATTTGCAAACAAATGTAAACAGGGATATCTGCCAGAATGTGGCAAGAACATGAACTACAAAAGCTCGAGACAATAATATAAAACAAAATAAATTAGCATCAATGTTTCCCCCAGGCAACAATCTGGGGTGTGAACTGATATTCTGCGAAAGCACTGCTGTGTACTGACAGATTGAGACGTGTTTTCACAGGTTAATATATCCAGCTGTTTGATGTAGAAACAGTCTTATTGACAACTGATGGCCAGGGCATTCAGTGTTTTGTTTTTTTAAATCAGGTAAAGCATTTCAAACAGGCCTAGGTTCAGAATAAGCACACCAGTGGCGTATCATATTCAAGAAAACTGCCTTAAATCGCTGGAAACACTGCATTATTCAAACTGAATTCATACCAGCATAAAACATACAGATAGGACTAGCTGTTATAATCCTCCATTGATACATTATAAAAGTAAATGATGCTCCTTACAAACTAGCTAAAATCTAAAACAGAACGTGGAGTTTTATTGAGGTTAACTTTTAAACCTATATTGTGTCTCCCCCCCCCCCCCCCCCCGGACTGTCAAAACCCGAACAATTTCAAAACACGAAGGAACTTTATTCTCGAATTCAAGGACATGAAAAATAACTAACTCGTAAGATGTAGCCCATGTGATATGCTGTGTAATGGAAGGAACAAGTGGAGTGGACAGCTTTTTTTTGGGGGGGGGGGATTTTTTTTTTTAGGCTAGCAATGGCTTAGAGAAGAGAAGATGGAAAAAAGGAAAGCTCAGGAAAGAAGAGGAACAACATCTAGAACGAGCAGAATCTCCAAAGGATTCTTCTCATAGTTCGATAAGCAGGCAGGAGGGGGGAGTCGAAACAAGACGGGGGAGGATGCAGGATGTGGTTTGGGAGACACTGCCCTGTGAGCGGGCAGCTGGAGGGGGGGGGACTGCAGGCTACCAGGTGGTGTGGAGGAAACGCATGCTGCTCCACTCAGAGGAGGCGGAGCAGCAGCAGCAGCAAAGACGGCCTTTCAACCTCCTCCGCTTTGGGGGGGAGAAAGGAGATAGTGTAGACGTGGGGGGGGGTTCACCTCTTCAGTCTTTCCGTACCCTCCTCTTCCTCACAGCTTGTTTGTGGCTCTCCTCTGTGACGTCTCCTCCCTCCTTCTGAAGCAGAGCACAATTGGTATTCAATTAAAAGCGAGAAATTAAAGGTGAATTTTATGGATGAGATATAAGAACCCACTCTCGCTATTGCCACATGACCAATATGTTAATGAAAGTGCAGCGTCATCAGGTGATTTCAAACCTTTTTACATTATACTTCGCTGACGCATTCAATCCAGAGTGACTCAACAATAAGTGCTATCAGCCATGACAGTCTAGTTGCCAGCTCAGATTTCTATTGTGAACCGTTTATGTTGAGTAAACCAACGTTTTATGTTAGAAATGTACAGTACGGGTCCCTAGCACATTTTCAGGATAAAATAATTGGCTAACAGAAAGTGAATTGATTAATTTTGAGTTACATTTGAACGTTTTAGGGGACTCATAACTGCCATCACTCCAACATTTTCCAAATCGGCCAATCATTTTTTTCAGCTAGTGTCTGTATATGCTAATTGATGCAATTTATGCTAATTGGGCAAATTGCTCAACATATCAAGTTAGCATCCGTCAGTTTCTATATGCTGGGGACCCGTACTGTACATTTCTAACATAAAACTTCGGGGTACTCAACATCTCAGGGTTCAAACCTGTGGGTTTTTAGTTTTTAAATGAGCAAAGTACTACATTATTTCTTTCTGTGTTTTAATGACCACAGGTGTAGTTCAAAGAGACGTAGCTGTCAGCTGTCCTGATATCAATGGGTAGATCGTTCCACCATTTAGGCGCCAGGATAATGAACAGGCGTGTTTTAAATGAGGTAGAATGTAGAATGAAATGCATGTTCCTCCAATGAAAATGAAAACAAGAGTAGCCTGACTGTGCCCATTTCTCACTAGGACAAGGACACAGTGCCAGAGACAGAAAGTAGTCTAAACAGAACACTCCTGTACAGTGTGATGTCTGCTGGCTAACCTTGAGTGTGAGAACCTAAATAAATATATTAATGTGTGGCATTTATGGGTCCATGAAGTGATTTGCATCCAACATTGTAGCAACTTTATAAAACACTGTATTCAAGGTCTTGCAGTGATGATTTTAAGCCCAAGTTAGTGTAGCAAGGGTTTCCTTGGCCAAAAGCACTATTTTGTATGCAGAATATCGCAGAAAAAAATATCTGTGGCTAACATGTTTATATATACTTACACATATTGTTCGGTTGGATCATTTCCACATATTAACACTTTGTGATTTCTTAAGTGTTAAAAACATTAGGCTTTAGAGGAACTACATCACGGTGGCATGGCTGCGCATCACCACTGCTTAGCAAAATGTGGCTAACCACAAACATGTTCAAAGACCAATGACTTCAGAAGAAGGAACTGGAAGTTTTGATATTAATATATTATTTTGAACTAATTTCAAGGTTTTAGGACTCATTCCGGCAATAGTCTATTGTAAGAGCCATTTAGTCACATTATTTTATGGTAATGAATTATGGTTTTGTGAGCCAATTGAATATTCTTTAATTTAACTTAAATGAGCTGGATAACTATGAATTATTATTATACTGTTTTTGAAACGTGTTATCTTGCTTATGGACAGCTCTAGTTTATGTGTTGTTATTATTTATAGAAAGCAATCGTAGGGCGTGCTCGGGTATAAATGACGCTGCCGCATGACACAGCAGGAAGTCCAGAGAGGAAGTTGGAAAATGTTTTTGACCGCACACATCCGTATGACTGAGGGATTTTGTTTTTATTTGTTTAAATACCGTGCAAATGTTGCACGTTGGCAGTGGGCCGCCAGCTGATCCATTGAACCTCTCAATAAAGCACCTGAATGGAACGAGCAAGGTATCTGATTTCTTGACCATACGCGAGTCAATACTCAAATTCGCCTCTTAGACTAAGTGGCCTTTGAACATTAATTTGTTTTGGACAATTGGCCACTATATCTATAGTGATATCAATTTTAACTAGGTGTTCCCATATGATATCTAGTAAAATGTAAATATCACGTCAGTATTGATACAGAAATGCCATGCTCTACAGGAAAGAATAACTCAGGATGACACCAACCTCCTTTTCTAATGTTCTCTCAGGAGCTTTGCTCTCCTCCTCTTCTTCCTCCTCCTCTTCTTCCTCATCCTCTTCTTCCTCCTCTTCATCATCATCATCATCTACTAGATTGTCGCCTCCTGCATCGACTTCATCTTCATCCTCCTCCTCCTCCTCTTCCTCTTCGGTTGCTTTTGAGAGAGTAACAAGATGACAGTAAGAACACAGAAATACGACTGTAGAACAGGGCAGTAAAAGAACGACGCTGTGTGACGTCCCGTGTGTGACGAGGACGTCCTGTGTGTGACGAGGACGTCCTGTGTGTGACGTCCTGTGTGTGACGTCCTGTGTGTGACGTCCTGTGTGTGACGAGGACGTCCTGTGTGTGTGTTTAAATCAGCTGTGTGGGAACATTTCGGGTTCCCTGTGGACTACAACAATGATGGGGTGCGAGTTGTGGATCGGACGAGGACGGTGTGTCGGCGTTGTTCGACAGCGGTGCGGTATGCTAGTGGTGACACGTCAAACATGCTCCATCACATCCGAGTCAGTCTCAGTCCCCAGCGAGAGGGTACCTTTAGTTAGGCATAATGGCCTCACACACTCACAAGTGAATTACACATGTTAGACATTGCTCCTAAAGGTACAGATTTTATTTTGTTTTATATTTATCATTGTATTTATTTTAATATTTTCAAGACATTCTTTTTAGTTTTACAGCTTATTTAACCTTTTTGTTTGACATCAGCCATTATAGATAATATGGCCATCTGAGTGTGTGTGTTACTGTTTGCAGGGTTCCTGCAGATTTCGCCAACTCAAATTTAAGACTTTTTAAGACCACTTTGAGTAGAATTTAAGACCTATTTCACGGCAAGAAAGTATGAAGGAAAATTGCTATGAAAGAAGAAATACGTCCCATAATTACTTACAAAGTAAATGTTCAACATAAGAACAATGACTGAACATAACAGCATAACAGTACAGAACTGTGTTAGCCAGAACTGTGCTTGTGTGTGTGTCTGTGTGTGTGTCAGGGCTTTGCAATTAATCGCAATTACGATTTTGACCTGCCACAATTACAAAAACAACATAAACGAAAAAAACTATTATTTAGCTTTGCTAGGTTGTGACAGTGCACTACAACATATTTGATCTAATTAATTTGAGTCTAATTTATATTTATTTATCATATTTATATATGTTTAGTAGCTTGTGGAAGTGCGCTCAAATATTTGTTGATCTTGTTTATTGGTATTTATTATTTTGATATTATTTATTTAAATATCATTTATTTTTGTATTGGTTTTTCAGTTGAATTATACGTCCAGGGTAATCAACAGGTAAAAAGATACTGTTCAAATTATTGTGTGTGTGTGTGTGTGTGTGTGTGTGTGTGTGTGTGTGTGTGTGTGTGAGTGTGTGTGAGTGTGAGAGAGAGAGTAACAAGAGCTCTGCTGCCTTGGCTACAATCTTTTATCGTTGCTGTTGTATGATTGGTGTTTAACTACGGTATTTAGCGTCTACAGCACCTCCGCTTTTAGGGTTGACGTCGTAGACCCAAACGCCGCCCGGAGGTCCCCCGGTGTTGTTGCGGGAGCTGCTGCACTAGCTAACGCTGCACTAGCTAACGCTACATTAGCAAAACAAACACTAATTTATTTTGCAAAAGGTGCAGCGGGCACCCCTCCACTGGTTTCAACCAAGCACTAAATTCGATGTTTTTCAACCAAATACGGTTGAACTTACACTTTCCCATATTTATTTGTAAGTAGATTCGAAGAGACATGAGTTTCTGACTGCCGCTAGCTGAAGCTTGGTTGCTAGGTTACTAGCTGGGTGTTCTCCGATAAGGGGCCGGAGAAAACAAAGTTAGTGATTACTGGTTCCATGTTGATTTATTTCAATACAAATTGTTCGGGGGAACTGAAAGGCTCTTACCGTACTGGTTACTTTGCAGCCCGGACATTTTCCCCAAAACACATTTTAGACGCGATCTCAACACAGAAGTACCTTTCAAATCCCATCATTTTTAAGACCTTCTAAATCATATTTAAGACCTTTCTTATTTTTTTGGTCATATTTAAGACCTTTTTAAGGCCTTAAATTCAGATTATCAAATTTAAGACTTTTTAAGACTTTTTAAGACCCCGCGGGAACCCTGTGTTTGTGGTTTGTTTTTAACTGTGTAGTACAGTTAATGATTCCAAATGTTAGAGTTCCTTATTTTCATACCAAAACTTGCACTACTGTTAAAAATAAATAACAGCAAAAAAAATTATGCATTTGGGACTTTTTTTTGCTTTTCCTTGTTGTACCGAAACCGTACCGAACCGCGACCCCCAAACCGAGGTATGAACCGAACCGTGACTTCTGTGAACCGTTACACCCCTAATGTGAAGTCCTGTGTGTGACGAGGACGTCCTGTGTGTGACGTGCTGTATGTGAAGTCCTGTGTGTGACGAGGACGTCCTGTGTGTGACGTCCTGTATGTGAAGTCCTGTGTGTGACGTCCT
>CALSBZ010045399.1:17313-31902 GCA_943591055.1 Gobionotothen gibberifrons | reverse complement strand
CGTCAGCTGAGACGCTCTACACCTTCAGCCACCCCGGAGAGAAAACTATGCATGGCTTTGCTAAATGCTAGGTCAATAGCTAACAAGACGTTCCTGTTAAACGACTTCTTCACCTCTCATGATCTGGATTTAATGTTCCTGACGGAGACCTGGGCCCACACCGGCGAGTATGTACCGTTTTCTGAACTTCTTCCTCCCGACTGTACTTTCTTTAGCTCCCCCCGTACCACCGGCCGTGGTGGGGGTATAGGTTCAGTGTTTAAAGCTAATCTCCAATGCCGCTTGCTTCACCCAGTAACCAGCTATGCTAGCTTCGAGTTACAGCTTTTTGAATTGAACCCAGCCTCGCCTATACTCTGCGCAGTCGTGTATCGTCCGCCAAAGTATAATAATGATTTTATAACTGACTTTTCTGACTTTTTGTCCGGGATCATGGTGAAATATGATCGTGCTTTGATCTGCGGAGACTTTAATGTCCATGTGTGCTGCGAGTCTAAACCTCTGGTTAGGGATTTTTTTAAACCTCCTCGACTCTTTCGGTCTTATTCAGTCCGTGGCTGGTCCAACACATGATAAAGTACACACCTTAGATTTAGTATTATCGTTTGGATTGTCTATCTCTGTGGATGAAATCTGTGTAGGAACGGGTATCTCAGACCATTTACCGGTTCTGTTTACAACCTTGATCCCTTCTGCAGGAGTCGAATTACGTGCTCCTGCGTTCAATTAGCCCCTTGACTGCCTCACAGTTTTCAGATGCCTTTAATACTCCTAATCCCTTGTAAAGTATTCTCCTCGTTTGGCTCTTGTGAGCATATCACCACCAGGGGGCACCCTATAAAAGGGCAGAGGTTTCTAGCTGGCTGTCTCTTGTTTCTTGGTACACAGACCCGCCCCACTTGCGTGTTTGCCGTGTTTGCTTCCGCCACCGGTGCAGGTATGTAGCATTGCTTGCTTCAGGAAAGGTTCTGCAATTTACATGTGCCAGTGTATTGATACTTAGCCCTGCTTTGCCTCACCTAGTGGAGGATCCTCCGGGTGCAGCCTGTCAACGCAGCTATAAAAAGCATGAAGCTCTCCCCTCTCTGCGTTATCAATAGGAAAGCCTGATCGGTATGTGCGCTGTACGGCGATCTATTTAGTCAATCCACCTCATTACTTTTATTGTTATTAATGCTGTATGTGTATTTATTCATGAACCTAGGGCCAATCCAATGGTTGAGGGACATCTGCTGTTTTGCTTCACCGGAGAACATATGTTTATCGGCAGTGACGTCACACTGCTGTTGATCCTGCCTAGCTGTTTGTGCTACCTCTACCACATTGTGGCTCTGATTGCTGATTCTGGACAGCTTTGCGTCGCCTACTGTGGAGTGCTGCTTTAACTGCACGCCTTCCTGCTGCCTTGCTTGGGCCGACACTCGAAGTGTGGAAGTCAACTGGCCAACTGGATTTAAATTAGTTTGTTTATTTTGTTTAACTGAACCTTTTTCCCTTGTGATTTGTTTTATTACTTTGTGATCTGTTTATTTGATATTGTGTTTGTTTATTACTTTGATTTACATATTTAGCCCCCATTAACTGTGTTTCCCTTTGTTTCCCTACTTGGTTACTGAGAGCTGGAGGTGGTGGTGCTGGTGTCCAAGGTGGTGGTGGTTTTCCTCTCTTCTTTTGTGTGTGATGTGCTCCCCCGGGATTTGATTTCCTGCACGTATGACTGGGGTGATTTAAGTTTGGTTTGGGGATCCCTCCACTCACTCGTCGATCCTATCCCCCCACTGGTAAGCCTCAGCCCCTAATTCATTTTCCCCCTTTGTGCTACAGTCCTGTGCGACTGTTTTCAACTGCATTTTTAACTATTGACATGTGCTAAATAAAATTGTATATTTTTGATAAATTGAAACCACGTCTCCTGCTCCATTAGTATTCAAACCTATGTGTCCTCTCTATAACTGAAAGTGTTAATATTTCCTTGGGTGAAACTCCCAAGGTGGCGTTGTCGGAATTGTGAATGGTGTAATCAAACCAACTTTGACCAAATACATTCACCTATCCTCCCCTCTGCGGCTACTGCCACATTTGATTCGACATGCACACTAATACTGGATTCCGTTGCTCCTTTTACGCTTAGACGCAACAAAGTTCTCTCAGAGCCGTGGCTCAATGATTGTACTCGCGCTTTTAGACGCGCTTGCAGGCGTGCAGAGAGAAAATGGAAAAAGGATAAACTTCATGTCACCTTAGAAATTCTTCATGCCTGCCTTTCCGATTATCAGACGGCAGTCAAAGCAGCCAAAACAGAGTATATTTCTCTGTTAATCTCCAAAAACAGCCATAAACCTCAATGTCCTCAACTCGATCATTAATCCTTGTGATGCTTCTCCAATTGTGCCATCAACTACTCTCTGCGAGTCATTTCTTAAAATTGTTATGGAAAAAGTATCTGCCCTTAGGCTAGCCCATACTGGTGCTATCCCAGGTCCTGCTCCCTTTCTGTGCCCTGCTGTTCTCTACCATTTTGAGCCTGTATCCCTCTCTTTTCTCTCAGATGTAGTCAAGCATCTGCGGCCGACAAACTGCAGCTTGGACAGCATTCCCTCTCGCTTTCTCAGAGATGTTTTTGAATCAGTTGGAGCAAGTGTTTTATTGCTTGTAAACACTTCTCTTAGCTCAGGATGTGTCCCAGCTGCCTTCAAACATGCCGTGGTTAAGCCACTACTTAAAAAGAAAAATCTCGACCCTTCCATTCTCGCACATTTTAGGCCCATCTCCCAGCTACCCTTTTTATCTAAAGCCCTGGAGCGAGTAGTCTACGCCCAGCTGCAGTCGTTTTTAATCACGCACGGCATCCACGAAAAGTTTCAGTCTGGCTTTAAACCTATGCATAGCACTGAAACAGCCCTTTTAAGAGTTTTTAATGATCTCCTCCTAGCCGCCGATTCAGGCAGCACAGCTGTTTTGGTGCTGTTAGATCTAACTGCTGCCTTTGACACTGTGGACCATAGTATCCTGTTGTCACGGCTTGAACAGTCCGCAGGCCTTACAGGCTCTGCCCTTGCATGGTTCAGGTCTTATTTGACGGACCGTAGCTTCTCAGTGCAGTTAGGTGCCTTCTCCTCTGCCACAGCCCCTCTTACTTGTGGGGTTCCCCAAGGCTCGATTCTGGGCCCCATCCTTTTTCTATTGTACATACTGCCCCTAGGTTCAATTCTCACAAAACACAATATCCCCTTCCATTGTTACGCTGATGATGTACAGATTTATCTGCCTCTCAATCAAAATGCCAACTCACTACAGCAATTGAAGGACTGCCTAACAGAGATTAAATCCTGGCTGAGCCAAAACTTCCTCACCCTTGATGAGAGCAAGACCGAGGTTATCTTTTTTGGACCCCAACCAACAGTCTCCCCGGTTGATATTCTGGGCTCCCCCAATACAAATATCCTCCCCTCTTGGGCCAGGACCTCCCCGTCTCCCTCTGCCAATCTAAGGTCTGGTAGAGGGGGATGGGGTACAGAGTCGCTTAGACAGGCGGGGGAGTGCATCTGACGAAGAGATAGGTTGTTGTGCTCCCTATCTCTGTTTCTTATCCTACATTTTCACCCTGGACTAGAGGGAAAGCGTTCTTGGACGCCTTTTCAGCTCTGTTTCCTACTATATTCTTCCTACCCCGTTTACTGTGAACTATTCTAGGAGAGTGTGTTTACGTTGACTCGTTGGGCCTTTCCTCCTGTACTTTTTTGTTCCCCAGTACTTTCCTTTAATCTTAATCCAGGAGAGTGCATTTCGGCCTCTCCTACTGCCTATTCACTAGTATCCCCTGTCCCCTTTTTCATAATTTTTTTTCCAACCCTATTCTAAGGGGAAGCATTGTGGTGCCTTTTCATTACAGTTTCTGGCTTTGTATTTCTTCACCTCTTACTCGTTTAACATTTAGGAGAGTGCATACGTAGCCACGTTGTGCCTCTCTTCCTCTGTTTCTGGCTTTTTCTTTTCATACCCTTGTTTCTCATATAAGAGAAGAAAAACTATTCTAAATTCACTTGTACACTTGAGGGGTCAGAATTGATAGATTGCGTGGGGAGGTTTCAGGAGATCTTTCTTGAGGGTTATCAAGAATAACGTTTATCCAATGACCTTTTCCCTCTCTGTCTGTGTCTGTGTATTCTCGTGTTCCGATTAACCCAGCCAAATCTCTTTTTCTTGTTTTTTCTTATCTATATCTACGCCGGGTTCCGGAGTCGAGGCTGATCGTCTTGCAGTAATCCTGTGTCCTTGATCCTCTATCCTGAGCTCTGGATTAAGTCGTGGACTTCGGGTTGTGGCTGAACCTATCTCTGCGGTCCTGCCTGGGTCTTGTCATGCTGCTTCCCTGATGGCTCCCACAGGATTGTAGCTGACATCTTGGTGGATTCATCTTCTTATTACAGACACACGCATTTCCTAACATTCGGTCTATAGGCTGTAAAATGTATTATCTCTTCGATTTACACACCGCATTTCTTGCACGTCTGTCCGTCCTGGGAGAGGGATCCCTCCTCTGTTGCTCTCCCTGAGGTTTCTCCCATTTTTCCCCCTTTAAAACTGTGGGTTTTGCGCGGAAGTTTTTCCTTGTACGATGTGAGGGTCTAAGGACAGAGGGTGTAGTTTTTCTCATATTGATATTCTGAACAATCTGTGCTGTTGTATTTGCTGTAAATTGTCGCTACTGTAGGCTATTTTTATTATATGTACAGCACTTTGGCTCGATCAAAAATCGTTTATAAATGTGCTATATAAATAAAACTTGATTTGATTTGACCTCTTCAACCCATTGTAGCCCAATAATTGCTGCGAGTATTTCTGCTGTATAAACTGATAAGTTATTTGACACTCGTTTTGAGATTGATATTTACAATTCTGGTATATACACGCCTATCCCCACGCATTCTTGCTTCTTAGATCCATCTGTGTAAATGTTGAGGTAATTGTAATACTTTTTCTTCAGGTACATACTCGTTCTATTTCGTCCCTACAGACCGCCAGAGGCGGTGCTTTAGCACTGGATATATCCATCGCACGCATGCGCCGTTCGAGTACCTAATAACAACAAAGTCACCTGTGACCCACGTGACACCGGCTACATAGGCCGGCGTCATTAGCGGATCGGTTCCTTTTCATCTTCTCGCTTTGCGAGAGTACCGTGGTTGCATTTTTGTAACCTACAAACATATCTAAGGATTTCCCCGCATACAGCCGGCTGCGTGCAGTTTCGCGACTATTCCAGTCGGGGCTACGGGCTACCCGTCCCCGAGGAGCTGTGGCCGGCTACGCGGAAAACTTCGACGGAAAGGTTGGTGTCGGCTTGGTCGGTGATGGCAGTGTTTCCGCTCCCTCTCCCAGCTAAGCTGTCCTGATTTCTGTCTTGTTTACTATTTGGCTTTAACTTTTATGGCTCAGCCTAACTGTGTCCTGTCGCGCAGCCACTTGGCTGACGCTGGATTAAGCTGGGATTATCCATGCTGTTTTTCCTTTAGAGGCCAGTTTCTGGTTTTAGCCTGTGTTTACGTTTAACTTCGTTATTATCCCAACCAGTGAAGGCAGTGTTTTCGCCCCGGTGTCAGTACCATATCTGCTCGGCCTACCAGATCTGCTCGGGGTCCGTCGCTTAGCAATGACGTCACGCGTTGTGATTGGCTGTACGGTAATCGCACGCTGATTGGTGTAACTAGGGGCGCTGACTAGCGTATACCGGGGGTCTGATCAAAGACGAATGAGTGTAGGTAGAGAGAGAAGGAGAAGAATAAGATAAATCGGGTTTGTTAAAATGGTGACCGAGGCTTCTGCTAAGTACTTCTCACAGGAAAAGAGGGATGGAGGAGGGATCAGAGCTCAGGAGACTAGCAGGAGACTGATGTCCAAGAATGAGTCAAAGCAGGACTTGTGCAACCTGGCAAAGTTCAAGAAGTCAGAAGATTGCTCTTTGTAATCTTATCCAGTTATATATATGCAGTTCACCTGTTAATACATATTTTAAAAGGATTTGGCTTTGTCAATATCAATTATTTCCTTTATATCTTTTACTATCTTATATAGAGGTTCGAAAGGGTAAAATTGCCAATTTAGAAATACAAAACGATGTAGGTTAGAGACTAGTTAAATAAGCTCATATTTGAATTCCCCATAAAAAAACACATCATTTAGACACCCCCATGTTAGGATTTCCTTCAGATTCATGTTAGCACCCGAGTATGACCCGCCCTATTGGTGTATGATCAAATTTGATTTCTAATTTTAAATAAAAGGATATAAATTCACAGTTATTGTCAAACAGGAGTTAAATCAATTTCTCACTTATTGTAAGAATGTATTTCACCATATTCATATTTAAATAATCGGGAAATTACGTTGTAATGATAATAAATCACCTCCCTCATTCAGATTAATGTCGATTGTTATTTTTTATGTTTGAATGTTAAAAAAGAACAATCGACAGTGTTGTAGAGCCGATGAATGGGAGTCAGCAGGATGATCTTGTATACACGCTACACAAGCTAGAATGACAACACAACACAGGTGCACTCACTAACTCGTCCGTGGTGCAACACACACTATATAACCCAGTGAATTGTGTCCCGTAAATGTCACCAGTGTAAACATAATTATGTAAATAACCCAATTTGTGTTCTGAGAAACGGAAAAGGATATTACATTGTTTTTGTTACTTTCATTGCAGTGTCTTAAATGTAATTTAGGTTAACTTCCTGTTTTATTTAGAATTATTATTATTACCTCTTGGGTTGCCGTACAGTCAATGCGTGACGTCATTGGTAAGCGTAACGGACCCCGAGCAGATCTGGTAGGCCGAGCAGATATGGTACTGACACTGGCCAGGGGCCGGTATAGGCTACTAGCTTGCCGCCCGCCCCTCCTTCGGTTGCCGCACCTCCACATGACGATGTCATGTCACTAGCGGCTTCGGCTAACCTCTTCAACGAAGAGGTGGAGTACGAGGCCCCACTCACTCCCGAGGAGGCTTCCCACTCTTTTTCCCAGGGCCATATGTGCACTAAACGCTGCTAATATTTAAATTATATAAGCCTTCCGTGCAATACGAGGGGAATCGTGCAATTTAATTTATTTATTTATGTACATATTCCCTATCATGTCTATTTAAGTCCCATTTCTTGTTTTTATAGTGTCTTGTTGTTTTTATATTGTCTTGTTGTTGCGTGTTGGCACCTTGAGTTCATTGTAATTTCGTTGTACCTGTACAATGACAAATTAAAGATCTATCTATCTATCTCCTCTGCTCAGGGTTCTCTGCAGGGCGCGGAGGACGCCTCCATGGCGGCCATTATTCGTGCGGCCCTGGCACACTTACAGCTTCCGGTTCCGCAGTCCGACCCGGCTCAGGCTAGCGCCTTCTTCAGGCGTAACCCTGCCACTGTCCCCCTCACTGTTCCTCCTTCAGAGGAGTACCTGAGGGAGCTCCATGCATGCTGGAGAGACACCAAGGCCCTCTCCCACTCTGGGTCTGATGCCCGGACCTTGGCTGCCATGCAGGATCCGGCGAGGGTCGGGCTGGGTCGCATGCCACCCATTGAGCCCACCATTGCCTCCCTGATTCTGGCTCCTGATGAGGCTCTAAGGCCTGATGCCAGGTGCCCTCGGCCTCAGTGCAGGGTCACAGACGAACTGCTCTGTAAGGCCTACGACGCAGCGGCACGCATGGGTCGTATCGGGAACTCCCTCTCCCATTTAATGCTGGCCGTCTCCACCTCTCTGCGACAGGCTCCGGCTGAGCCTCCTTTGCCGGGCCTCAGTGATGCATCACTGCAGGCCTTTGCTTGAATGACTAGGGAACTGGGGCGAGTTATGTCCTTACTGGTGCAGACTTGCCACCAGGTTTGGCTGGCGCAGTCTCCTCTAACGGAGACATGTAGGAGAGTCCTCCGTAGCGTGCCAGTCGAGCCAGGGGAGCTGTTTGGGTCAGCTGCCCTGGAGGCACTGGAGCGTGCTGCCCAAGCTAGGCAGACCAGGCAGCAGCTCTCGGGTCTTCATAGGCCTGTGCCCACTCCCAGCAGGCCCAGGGGCCCCTCGCACTCAGCCACCAGCTTACAGTGGTGGTTTGCGGAGGTCCCAGCGGCCCACTCAACCGCCTCCCAGTGACTTTCGGGACCCCGGTCACCGGCCTTCTAGGCAGCCTCGTACCTCAGCGCCTTACCGCCGCCCCCCAAGGGGCTCCAGAGGCCGGGGAGAGAGGCCCTGAAGCCCCGGGGGCGGTCGTCGGCTGCTTTTCCGAGCAGCAGCTCAGCTACTGGGCTGCCTGTACTTCCGACCCCTGGGTAGTTTCCACCCTAACCTGGGGATACGAATTGCAGTTAGGACGCCGGCCCCTAGCCTTCGGCCAGGTCAGAATGACAGTTGTCAGAATGACAGTTGTCAGCGACCCAGCGAAGGCCTTAGCTCTGGCCCAAGAGTTATCCGTCCTCTTGGCCAAGGGCGCAATCGAGCCAGTAGACCCTCTGCTTCAGCCCGGGGGGTTATACTCTGCGTACTTTCTTGTGACCAAGAAAGTCGGCGGATTCCGTCCAGTCTTGGACCTCAGAGGCCTCAACAGATTCCTGAAGGAGCTGCCCTTTCAAATGATAACCACAGCAGACACCCTTCGTGTTGTCACACAGGTGGAGTGGTTCGCAATCGTGGACTTGAGGGACGCCTACTTCCACGTGCCAATTGCATCCCATCACCGGAAGTTCCTGAGGTTCGCCTTTCGGGGCCAACACTATCAGTTCCGGGTGCTTCCCTTTGGTCTCTCCCTCTCTCCAAGGGTGTTCACCAGGGTCGTGGCGGAAGCTCTCGCACCCCTGCGGGGGCAGGGCGTGAAGGTCCTGCCGTATCTAGACGGCTGGCTGGTCTGTGCGCCATCCCGGCCTCAAGTGGCCCAGGGTACGGCGTGCCTCTTGTCTCACGTAGCCCGGTTGGGCCTGAGAGTGAACACAGAGAAGAGTTGTCACAATAAATGCAGTATGAAGTAATTGCGCATACACCTAAGAAAACAATGCAATACAGTTATTGGTATTTGTTTCATTACACATTATTATACGCTTACCTTTGTGTGCTGTTTGGGTCTGTGGGACCCGTTTTCAGTGTTTACTAAAAGAAAATGTATGCAATTTAATTATTTGAACCTGCTTTATTTTGGGGTGGACCTAACCTTCTCTAGGGGGGTCCGGGATCATGCAGCCCCGGGAAGATTTTTTTTGAAATGTTGAAGTTAAATGCATCAATCTGGTGCACTTTGAGCACAAAATGAATTTATGGATACAGCTCTCAACACTCATGAAAGAGAGCTGTATACTTTTCAATAATCAACAAATCTTTAGAATATGATCACAACCAATAACAAATCATTTAAACTTGTTTATTCTTATCTCATGTTACCTATAGTATTCTTTCTTTTATGCATATTTTACTAATCACTCCCCTTTCAAACTGTTTTTTTTACTGTCCTATAGTACACAATGATTTCTTTATTTTTTACAACACATTAAATAGATAAAGATGTGCTCTCTCTCTCTGTCTCGCTCGCTCACAGAGGCTGTGTGCTCCTTGTGGGCTTGCGAGATACCGGTAGCTCGTGATCGACATGTTGGAGACCCCTGCTCTAATGGGTCCGACTAGAATGACAAATATCGTTACTTCCGCCTATTCCGTCAGCCAAGAAATCGTTTAATCATAAACTTGAAATTTTTTTTTTATCATTTTTAGGGGGGCCACAGGGGGGTCCAAAATCAGTGTTCACTGCCCCCCCCCCCCCCTAGAACCGCCCCTGGCTGTAGGCCTGACGTTTAAAATAAATGATCAAATATTATCTGTTAAGATGAATGTTTTATTTAAAAGGTTTTTATTTGTTTAAGGAGGGACCCCAGAGCCAACGGCAGGCCGAGAAGACCGCCTTCTCCCGCCGCAGGCAGGATCTCTCGGTCCGGCAGCTTCCCCGGTGATGGGCTCGCCTCTCCTCCGGTGGTGCCCTCGGCTCCCTCCGCCGCCACACTGCCCAGCACACTGGAGATCACTATCCCGTCAGGGGTCGCCAGTCTCTGGCACTGTTATTTTGGGGGTCGCGGGCTGAAAAGTCTCATATACTTAATCCTAGACATAGCACATGGTATATATTGTACGACTTTGTAATTTTTTAATGTTGATATAGCCTATACTGTGCATTTCACGCAGACAATAAAAGTACATTTTGAAATGACAAATAGGTTTATGTTTCAAGTTTATTTGCATTAAAAACGTGTGTTTAAACCCTTCTGTTCAAAGTTCATATTTTGTTTCTTAACAGATTAAATCTTTAAAAACATGCGGTTTGACATTTTTAAAGTTTGATGGAAGAAATAAAAATATAGGTCACTGACGTGGAGCTTTAGGCCTGCAATGCTTTAAAAAAATGTTTCAGTTTTGAAGAGTGAATATGGGTTCCAAAGCAATTCCAAGTGTTGTAATCATAACCCGAGGTTCGCCTTTCGGGGCCAACACTATCGGTTCCGGGTGCTTCCCTTTGGTCTCTCCCTCTCTCCAAGGGTGTTCACCAGGGTCGTGGCGGAAGCTCTCGCACCCCTGCGGGGGCAGGGCGTGAAGGTCCTGCCGTATCTAGACGGCTGGCTGGTCTGTGCGCCATCCCGGCCTCAAGTGGCCCAGGGTACGTACAAATAAAGTGGTGACCCGGTCGGTCGGTCATAGCAGTGCATGTAGTCTGTTGAATTCAAAGTGTTGTAATCATGATTAACTAAGCATGACTTTGTCATTACTTCATCATGTTTGTGCCCCTTCAAATAAAGTGGTGACCTGTTCCATCGTTTACACTGATAACTAACATATGATTAATGGTCAACACACTGAACAGGGTTGGGGTCAACACTTTGAATTCAACAGAATACATGCACTGCTATGACCGACCGACCGACCGACCGACCTGGTCACCACTTTATTTGAAGGGGCACAAACATGATGAAGTAATGACAAAGTCATGCTTAGTTAATCATGATTACAACACTTGGAATTGCTGTGACTGGTCAGTTTTTTGGCCTGACACTTTAATTGCAGATCTATATGAAGAAGACATGAACATCATTAATAACTCAGAAGTCATGATGATTGAGATACCTTAGTTGATGCATTAGTTAAGGTATTGTTCCTGCATTAAGTCATGCATGAGATGCCATTAATACCTGTACATTACTGATAGTTCATGAAGTACTACATGAATGAATTCATGCTTTTTCATGCAGTAAGTCATGCATGAATTCATGATGATTCATGTACCCTTACCGTAAAGTGTTACCCTGTTTCCCATGTCTGTGTTTGTTTTGTCTGTTTGTCTGTCTCCCTGGCTGGGCGTGGCTACCTACATTCCGATTCCCACCAACTCACCTCCTCAGCTGCTGCTCATCTCACTGATTGCCACTACTCACCTGCACCTGCTTAAAACTCTGGTTCCCATCTTCAGACTTCGCCAGTTCTTCGTTTATTCCTCAGTGGTAAACTATCGTCCAGGCCTACTTGTATTTTTCCAAGTGACCTTTTTTGATGCTCCTTGTTAAAGAAGATCTTTTCCTAAATCCTGCTTGTTTTTTCATGTTCCAGATCCACATGCTCCAGCCGCTCAGCCTGCCACGTCCAGCCTACCCTCCTGTTCTGCCCAGCTCCACGTCTTCCTCCTACGTGTGCATCTTCAACTCCTTATCTGTGTCGTGGACTAAATAAAGCCTTTTGACACTTCACCACCGTCTCAGTTTAGTGCTTGCATAGCGGGTTCTCATCTCCAGTCACAAAACCTAACAAGTAAAGTATCTGAGTAATCCCTCTACCCCTGGTAATAGCATCATCAAATGTAAAAATATAAACTGTATTCTCATACAGTTGCAGAAAATAAGACGTAATCACATTCCTCGTTCATTTTTTATTTTTCATACATATGCTTAATAAAAAGGCAGGTTTCTCTTAAAGACAAAAACAATGAGCAGAAGATACCTTTTTTTGTTTTCCAGATATCTTTGTTTATTCTTTTCTAAAGTATAGGATTTCTGTCGTCTTACATACACTTAAAGGTGGGGTAGTTCATTTTGGAGAAACCAGCTCGAGTGCGCTAGAATTTGAAAATACACAGCCGGAAAAAATCTGCCACTTCCTTACAGAGCCCCTCCTCCAACACACACGAACGTGCAATGACCAATGAGGGCACGAGATAAGTTTGTGCACAGATGGAAGGCTGACAGGCAGGTAGGCCATCCAGGTACTTTAGCCGGGCTTAGGTCGTGCTTTTTACGGTACTACGGCTTCCACAGATGACGTTTTTTAATAGATTTGTTGTCAAAGCACTTAAGATATTCATTGCTATCGGGATGTTAAGAGCATTCCATGGAATATAACAAAAAGTGTTTCTCGAGCTGGTTTCTCAAACTTACCTACCCCACCTTTAAGTTTACTCCATCTTATTGATATTATTTTGTTCTTGTATTTATTGGCATTGCATTTAATAGAGACAATACAAAACAAAAGTAATGAACAGTTATCAGGTCCCATTAGTTGTATTTTGTGATACTGGCATTAGGTTACTTGAATGGTTTAAATAAAAGCTAATTTGTAATTGTAATGGGGGACCTTTTTAAAGTAGTACTCCTAACCCTGCAAGTGACCATTATGTTGAAAAGATTTACCAAGTTTTAAATGTAAGTGGCCTGTCTCCTGTGTGGATTCTCAGGTGTCTCTCAAGTAAGGAATTATAGTTACAATCTTTTCCCCATGTGTTATATTTTTAAGATCTTCAATCATGCTATTTTTAGGCATATATTATGGGTCTCAGATATATAAAATAAATATAAAAAACATGTCTATGACGTGTTTTGCACAAAATACTAAACAGATTATGCATTTTAGACATCCCTCATATCCCTCTGTTTCAGCCCTGTTAGAGAAGTGCTGATTCTGGGTCAGTAGCTGCTGGCCCTGCCCCCTTTAGAGCATGCAGGCAAGCTGTGAGCTGCAGAGAGATGAGTGGCTGCACTGCTCAGATACAGTTAAATGCTGCCGTCATTAAATACCATATCATGTTCCAAACCACATCAAGGATTATTTCTGAAACAGTATGGAGCTCAAATGCTTTTTTTTTTGCGGGTTTACTACAAGGTGAGTTCCTGCTTTTTTACACATACTCTCTACAGTACACGTTAGCTCTGAGTGTTAGCGATGCTTGCTAATGTAAACAAAGATCATATTACTTCCAAAACACGTCGCGCATTGTTTCTGACGGCGACGTTTCTGATAGTGCCGTGGGTGTAAAGCCAGCCCACATTTCCGATATTACGTCATATCGCCAGCAAATCTGGATCAGCTCCGTTGTACCCCCGTTTTGAGATATTCGGGTACGGAGGAAAAGAGAGGTCTTTGTTTTCTGACACTTTGTGAGTTCCCTTACACACCGGGGACACATATTTATGTATAAATGACATCAAAAAGTGCATAGGAGACCTTTAAAGGCTGTTAACTTGTGTGAGTATGACAGTGCAACTCTGACAAATGTGTGTTGTTTGCAGTGTTATATTGAATTTTGTGATGTTGATTCTGTTGTTGACTGTAGCCCTTTCTCAATTGTCACATTTCTGCCTCCTCGCCTACTCGGCTATGACCGAGGATACACTGATGTATCCTCTGCGGATGTATTTCCCGGCAACAGTAATGTTTAAAAGAGGCGTGATGCACGGCTGGACCGATCTCAACCAATGACAGCTCTGCAAACTGTCTCTCCCCTGGATATAAGGCTACTTTTTTTGTTTTATTAACTGCTTCAATCGTGACACGATGTTTACAGTGAGAACAGCTGCTGAGGTCACAGCAGAAAGCAGAGCAGTGTGTCTTGGATCTAGATGTCTATTTGATCCTGAGTCTTGCTGGCCTCCTTTCTGATCTTGGCTCTCAGCTACATGACTGGTGCACAGCTCCTCCTGCTCCTCTTCAATCAGTGGAGGCTCTGTGCAGCAGGGATTCAACTTTTCCCCTGTGTGTGTTTCTGTGTGGCTTCCCAAGTTACTGCTGAATATGACATTTTTACCAGAGATGATGCAAGAATGCGGATCCTCCCCTGTGCGGCTTCTCATGTGGACTCTCAATTGAACATCATATCGGACACATTTCCCACATCTTTTGCAAGAAAACGTCTTCCACCCATGTGGAATTTCATAATATGCCTTTTAAATGTTGATGTTCGACAGAATCGTTTCCCACACGTTTGGCACAGAAATGGCTTCTCCCCTGTGTGAATTCTAATATGCTGTTTCAAGTGGCTTTTATGTCTGAAAGCTCTCCCACATGTATTGCAAGGAAATGGCCTCTCACCTGTGTGAAATCTGAGGTGCGTATTCAGTGACGAGTTATTTTGAAAGTCTTTTCCACATAAGTCACAATTGAAAGGCTGTTTACCTGTGTGCATCTCTGACAAATTAATGTTGTTTCCTTCATAACTGGGATATTCATTCTGTGGTCTTGGCTCTGCACTGCTAGTTGATCCTGAGTCTTGCTCGCCTCCTTCCTGATCTTGGCTCTCAG
>CALSBZ010045397.1:0-14239 GCA_943591055.1 Gobionotothen gibberifrons | reverse complement strand
TCCGGAGGATCAGCAGCTCCGGTGGATCAGTAGCTGCGGTGGATCAGCAGCTCTGGTGGATCAGCAGCTCAGGTGGATCAGCCTCCGACAGAAACGGCAGGACAGACAGCAATCCGAAGGAGCAAAAGCTCAGGCAGAGAGCAAACAATCCAGTCACAGCAAGGCACCGGCACAAAATGGCACAAAAACTTAAGCTTTTAAAACGTTTTTAAAAGCGCAGCAGACCAACTTAAAAACGGGTCTAAAAAGCCAAATAAAAACTATAAAATGTCAGTGTGCACAAGAAGAACGAGGATGAGACAAACACCAACAGAGACATTGGGTAGGCATATATTTCACCCCGGTAGTGATTTAGGCCTTGTAGCAAGATGCCATGTCTGCACACAGCTATTTGCAGGCCTTCCTCATCCACCTTGGCCCTGGACTTTTGTGATGTTTCTCTGCAAGCTGTGAATGTTGCCGGTCCACAAACATCACGACCACTTTTCTGAAATAGACACAATTAGACACATTTAACCCTGTGCTAAGTAAAAGAAATAAAGGGTTAGTGGGTTGAATAGATTCTTACATTCGTCATCTGGCTCCTGATTTTGTCGACAAAGGCAGACACTTTACTGTCCTGGGCAATGAACAGTCCAGCAAATAGAGACGGTTCATATGTCCTGCGAAATTCGAGAAAGAAATTGTAAGCAACATTATCATACATACATACGTTTGATTGTGTCCTCTATTTAATGTGTGCAATTTGCTTTACATTTTTCATAAATGTGGAAAAGGTCTTTGTGAATTTGATCTGTAATTATGTTAGCCTTTTGTCACCATTATTTAACATTAGTGAAATGTTTACTGACTTCTTGTAAAAAGGTAAAAAGAAAAGTGCATCCTTTATATTGCTGGGCAGAGAAAAAGGTTCCTGGACAATTTAATACATTTATCATGAAGCGATTATATCCAAAGCTGGTTCTTAGCTCCAACTAACGTCAACCATTTAACATTTTAAAGTTGAGTTAACTTTACAGGTGTCATATACAATAATGTTTATGAATTGGATTTATATAATTATGTGTAATTACAAACCAACTATTGTTTTCTGATGGTCTACAAACTTTGGAAAATAGATTGTAGATTTACGGAAAGTTATACATTTCAGACATTCAGCTTAGTCAATAAAACAACTAGAATGAGAATATGATTTCACTGACCCTCTGGACTTCTTGAAGCGATAATGCTTTCTATTGCCATCTACAGCAATAGCCAGCATGTCAGGTGTGCATGCTGGGCATTTAAAGGGCTCCACCAGGCACAGATCTTCTTGTCTGTAATTACAGAAGGCAAACTCCCGAAAGACTCTGTGGAAGGTATCGCTACAAATTCTGCCTGTCAAGAATGGTATTCATTTGGTTAATTAAAAGTATGGAAGTTTGGTATTCAAAAATCTTGAAAACCACATTTTATTCTTACCCTTCCTGTGGAAAGCGATCGATGTTCAAGCATTTTTATAAATACTTGCTGGGATAATGCTGGGCTGGCCAATTTCATTTGCTCGAATGATGTGAACACATCAGACTTAAAAAGCTGTCGGTTGCTGGCCAGTATTTGTATCCAAGCAAGTCACCTATGCTTGGGGACCATTTGGTGGAACAAAGTGGACAGCACACAGAAGGCAAGCAAACGTTGTATGGACCTGAGAAAAAAATATAAATGTGCAATTTGACAGGTATCTATGCAACGCAGGACACAAGTATAATAGTAATCCTGTATTTTTGCTTGACCACATCGTCTTCTGGTGGCAACAAACCACTGATAGTCACCAACACGGTCTGCTTTCCTGGGATGATGGTGAAATCTTGGCTTGGACCACAGAAGCAGATTTGGGATGGTGGAGGAATTGGAAGCACTGCAGCAAAGACAATTTCCGAGATTCATATGCATGTTAGGACATATAGTCAATTACAATAGAGGCACTTTAACCTGTTTTTCACGACACTGTGTCTCAAGGAACCTTAATATTTAATAAACTATGAATATTTTATATCCATATAACGGGGAAAAACTCAAAAAAAACTCAAACATTTTTTTTTTTAAAACACACATACCATACACTGACCCTCTGAATTAGCCCCGAGCGAAAAATGCTAACCTATTACCGCACCGAAAATCACTCCAAGCTCCCTTATTACTTATCCTAGCTCTGCACATCCAGCACATCGTTTATGATCATAAAGACACAGAATCTAACGGTGCCAGCCTCAACACTGAAAGATACAAACTCACAACACGTACCTTCACGGAGCTTTTTACCGGAGATGTCTCACCGTAGCTGTCAATCTGATCATAAGACTGTTCAATGGCATTCAAACAAGAAAAAACGATGCTGCATCGGTTAATCCATACAGATGAAGCACTTACTTTCGGACAGTTTGAAACGCGAGGGCAGTGATTGGTAAGTGGTCTGCCCTCGCTCAAGGGAAAGCCTCCAGCTTGACTTGAGACCGCCCCCGTTTTAAATAAATGTAAGTATAATGAAGCCAGCTGCAATGGATCATTGATCCACCAGGGGGTGCAGTGGGGTTCCACACTGGTGCTCATGTGAAATAAAGTCTGATACTGTACAGTACGCTGGATGTACAGCGGTCAGCGGAACTTAATGTACTGTAGTCGGAAAAAACGAACGGGAGGAAATGCAGCCCGGCTCTCGATTTTTAATCCTAAATTAATCATCATCTTAAACTCAATATGAACGTCAGTAATTCACTACAAATATTTATATTTTAATGGAGCCTCGACGGTGTAGCGGAGGGATCTTGCTCACCATGAAGGGTGTTCCCCATAAGGAACAAGTCGCTGCAAATTATCCCGTTTATTACATGGCCAAATTCTCAACAAAGTAACGACATGACTCCCAATATTAATTGAAATGCTTTTATGGATTTAGAAAATGTTTTTATTGATTTAAAAAATAGTTGTATGTATTGATATAAATTGACATGCATCCGCTAAGAAAAATAGTCCGTTGTGACATCGCGTAAAACAGATTTCGACTTGTTACATTAATTGCTTATATCCACACGCCTCTCTCTTCTCCTCATATTCACTACCTAAACTAGTTATAAATATGTTTATTTGTACTGTCGGCCGGGTCACTCATTACTGGATAAGCTGCTGCATGAGACAGCTGCCCGAAGAGAGGGAGGAAAAAGAGAGGCTCCGTGTATTGTATATATTATAGGCCTATAGAGTCGTTATTCATTTGTTTTAAAGCTCAATAAATAACAAAGAAGACCTTTGACCGGCACTTTTATAATTTTGTCCGGAAGATTTCAACTTTAATACACATTGACTGGTGAAAAACTAGTCCCTCTGCCCCCAACGTGGAGAATAAACAGAAGGTGCAACCATGACAACTATGCTTCTTCGCTGCTTTTGTGGAGGGAGTTACAGCGCCAGTTACAGGCCCGGCATATGTACTACAGCGTGTGTCCCCCAAGGCCTGGCTGGAAGGCCTGGAATGTCGGAAGAGAAAGACGTGAATCCAGGAATGTGGACAGCTGGAATGCGGAAATGGAGTCGTTCTAACCATGGATGTATAATAAGAACAGATTTATGCATATTCGACTAATCACTTTTATTTTTTTACTGACCTATTGGAATGATTTCTTAATGTAGGCTATTTTTTACAACGTGTGTTGGAAGGATTTATTAAATTACTATGAATATTTGGGCTTAAATTAATTGCCATTTTTTAAACTCAGACATGTATCCCTAACATTATCCCTGACTTTGTCATACCATTTTTACAGAGCCCCCCAATTACGCCCCAGATACCCCCAATTATTTAATATAATTTACCCTTCACCTTAAATATCTAAAATAATGCATTAGAAGACTAAAGCCCTGTAAATAACCATTGCTCTTGCACAATCCATGCCCCTTTTTAGGACTGTCCCACATTAGGCAAATCATACTGTTGACAGTGTTTTCTGATTTATGGAGTGATAAAAAGAGATGTTTTGACTTTACTTTAAGTATTTC
Source organism: Gobionotothen gibberifrons (assembly GCA_943591055.1). Lineage (NCBI taxonomy): Eukaryota > Metazoa > Chordata > Actinopteri > Perciformes > Nototheniidae > Gobionotothen > Gobionotothen gibberifrons. Next base: position 10,207 of record CALSBZ010045397.1, on the reverse strand, counting down.
AATGTTTTGCTACTTTGTTATTGTACTCCTCTACAGTTCAGAGGTAAATGGTATTTAATACCTTTAGTTACTTCACAGATGTGGATGAATGATGTGAAATATAACCAAGTCTTAAATCAGACTTTAGTTCCACCTGGAGTAAATTCACAAGCTACCCTGCAGTATACAAAGTCATTCAAACTAGCTGCACCTTTACCAGCTTTGAGAACACTTTCTCCCCCCCTCCCCCCCTGAATTGCGTCTGAGGGAATAAACTAATTGCTCACTCTACACAGTATGCAAATCGGTGTGAAAGCAGTGAGACCATGAGTGAGACCTGTGAACAAGGGTTCGACAACATTTCTGTTGTCGAACGTGATTCGCTCAGATCCGTCACGTGGTGTGCTAAAACACTTCCTGGTTAGCTGAAAGGAGACAATCTCCTCCAAATCCGTTTGGTTCTTTCTTCGAAATAAAATAGACATAGTTTCTTGCACAATCTATTAATCTATAAAGTTCTAATACTTATGATAATCTGATGCTGATGTGCCAAAAGATCAACTATTTCGTTATTTGAGAAGCCTAAACTAAAGTACTGCTTCACAAGATGCTCCACATTCCTCATTGTATTGCTGGACGCTGCTGTTGTCAGAAATGTCATTGCTATATTTGCAGGGATATTTAGAATTTAAAATGCTGCTTGATCGTTAATTTTGTTCTCGACAAACAATATTATGAATCCTCTATTCTATTCTGTTCATGCTGGACTCAAACCCGAGTCCCAATAGCAAAAATCCCTCGTGCCATGCGCGTTATGAGTGTGCCACGGATCATGCACATATGCAGCATGGGAAAATGGTTTAATCTGTTGGAATAGGCTATTTGATATTTATACTCTATCACTACTTTTCTTCTGCACCGTTACCAGCTTTGAGAACACTTTCATGATCAATCATTATAAAACATATCATATATAGGCTATTATTCTGAAATGGACCAATCTGCACAATGACTACTTTTACTGTCGCTACTTTCACTATATTTTGATGAGAATACTTTTACTTGAGGAACATTTTGAATGCAGGACTTTTACTGTAACAGAGTATTGATATATGATTGATATTGATGGCAAAACCGGAGACCAAAAGTTAGCTGCTAATGGTAGCCACCTGCTGCTGCTATTTCCCATGTATTGACTCACGCGGCACTCTAACAAACAGACATGACCAATTAAGGACTATGTGGGACTTCCCCTCGATTCTATTGGCTCTGACGGTCAGAAAGAGATGTCACATGTCAAAATCGAGCAAGGGGGGCCAGAGATAGGTCAAATCCACCCAAATGACCCCAAAAAGAGTTTTTTTTTTCTAAATGTCTCTTAAAAAGGTCAAATATCACTTGTTTTGCATCAATCTTGATACAGGGTACTTATTATATGTTGTACTTTGGATTCCTAAAGCTTCTAGTCTACTAACCCATCATCCAAGGTTAGTTTTCACTATAAGTAAAACATATTTTTTGGACGGACACTATAATTTACAGTTTTTTACCATGTTCAATCAGAATTTTCTTTAAAATAAAAAAACATCTATATTGATTCTGACTTTTCTACATCCAACTCACAGGTTTATCATTACTTTGAGAAAAAAGATTATTAATTTAACCCTTTTAGAAGGGAAAATATGGTCATTTGTTCTGGGAATGTCATTTTCGAGCCTGAAACATGAAAAACAGGCTCGGGGTGGAACAGGTTAACAGTTAAAGCAAACTTCCAACATGGTGAAAATGATGCCGCTGTATATGTAGTGCACATTAGGAAACCATGGTAAGGGAATATGTAATCAATTATTCATAGTCCATATTTGCCACTTTCATCCTCAACCACTAAGGATGTGGGAGGAATAGGTCTGTAAAACCCATCAATCATGGCTTCCCTGTCATGGAAGACATGTTTACCATGGATAATTGGGTCACATGCCGGACAAAGAAAGGGAGTTCCTGGTGGAACACAGTCCAAGCACCGGACCACAGCATCAGCAGTTTTGCATTGGAGACAGGAACGATTAGTGACATCTCTGCAGCCAATTTCAAATTAAGGAGCTCTGGCATTGCAGCTCTGAATTTTTGTTCACGTTTCAACTGTCTTTGGGTCCATGTTGATACAGTGGGTGTTTCTTCTGATGATGCAGGGACAGTGAGAGAACCCAACAGGTTTCTCAGTGTCTTAAGATGTTGATCTAAAATAACAAAATATAAAACAAATCATGGAATTTAGTTTAATTAAAAAAAGATATTCCATACATGGCTTTTCACTTTAAATGCATCATGAACATAGCTATTACATACTACCTACAGTTCCTTTACGTTTCAAGTTGAAGGATAATTTCATTGTGCATACCAAGACTTGGGAGCTGTGGAGGAATCTCATGTGTCTCCTCGACCTCTGGGGACTCCTGAGAGCTAGAAGGTTTAACTGCATAAAGAAAGTACGATGATATAGGAAAGATTATTGAAGACCAACAACATTAAAACTTAATGAAACACTAGAACTAGATTATATTTTACAGACCAGATCGATTCTCTCTTCCTCCAGGAAAACATTTGATCCTTGCTTTCTTTTCTTTGGTTTCTTAATATATATAAATATATAAGAGAGATTATATATTTTCCCTTAATTGTTGCACACACATCTTTATAATGTGTGTGTCTTTTATCATTTGAGTAAATGTTATAATATATATTTGGATAATGTTGTACTTGCCTTATTTGCCAACTCATCTGCGAGGGCTTTCCCGCCTCTAGCCATTCATTCAGTTGCTTGGATGCCATTTTTAAGTGAGGATAAAAAGGGCAACAACAAACAAAGGAGGAAACGAGAGTGGTGAAAGAGAGTAGGAAGAAGAATATGGCTCTGAAAAGAACCGTTGATTTTTTTATGATAATAAGCTACTTCAAATAATTGAATTGATGGAAGACCTGAAAACAAACAAACAAATGAGCTCAGCTTAGTTGTGCTACCATGTGTTTTAATTGTTGCTTCATAAATAAACATTTGTCGAAATAAAACTACAGGCACCAATGTCAATCAAGTCCCAGGTAAATCAGTAATTACAGGGAAATATATTTCTCTTTTTAACTAGATGTGATGGCTTCACAAAACTTAAGTTGAATTAGCGAAAGTTTAAAGCAGTAAAACTACTATGATCTGATGATATTCAAGTGTTGAACTTACCTGCAACAATTATTATTATTATTAAAATGCCATTTCCTTTCGCATTGTTTAAGGTCATATCATGTCCTGGGGCCTCATGTATAACGCCGTGCGTAGGATTGACGTGGGAAGGTTGCTTACGTAGTAGAAATCCAAAAAATAGGTACAGAAATTTTCCGACATGTTCCGATTCACCAAACATTGCGTACCGGCGAGGAAAGTGCGTACTGCACGTCCTACGCCTGTTTCCCTTTATAAATCCCAACCGAGTCGAAATGCAGTGCAGCTTTTGCGGGCTTCACGTAACGCCCATATTTGCCTATAAATAGTCAAAGAAACGCCCATTCATTCATTCATTTTTGACTGACTGCATGAAGAAGATCGCAGGAAATGACGACAGAACAGCTAAAAAAAACATCTCACACCGTGTCAGATTTTGGTTATTTTGGGGAGGTCGAGATACATCATATTGTTTGGTGGATGCAGTTTGAACCAGAGTAGCAGCATGGAGTTCGGATCGTCACCAAAATAAATAAATAAGTGGTCCGAAAAAGGTTAATGACAAAGAAAATACACATAGGCCCTTCCTCAGGCAGTGTGTTTGTACCGGGGACAGGAGACCCCCCTTGATGAGAAACTGTAAGAAATGATCGGGGAATCCCTCCGGAGTGGAGTCATGACGACTGGATCTGCATTATGTTTTTGTATTGTGGTGGTTTGTGTTCCAGCTGTCGATCAGCTGTGCGCAGCGTCTCCACTGCAGCCTGTGCATCTCAACCCCCCCCCGCAGCAACTCTATATCCACCAGTTAAAGGAAATACAACTAATGTGTTGTGTTATTAGCTGTACAATTTACCACATATGGTGCTCTTAGTTTCCATACCTCCTGTGTTTTACGAGCGACTTATCAAGTCTTGGCAAACGGCATAAAACACGATTAAACGTGATAGTATATAAAACCATGCTCGTATCTACAACCTATAGAAATGCAAAACGGCGTCAGTTTAGACGTAATTCTGTCCTCCTGCTTACCGCATCATTTATGAGAAAACATTTCATAACATTAACACAACATATTCGAGGTGGTTTTAAATAATATATCCGTGTTTATTTATTTCTCCAAGTTATGTTTTTGTGTGCACTGAGGAGTCTCAAACAGGCGTTTGTTTAATCATTTTAAGATTGGCTTTAATCAATTTGCGAAAATGAATTCTTCATATATGATAAATGAGAGGTAACATTTTATTTAGGATATTATTTCCACATATTTCTCTCCATTCTTCCTTCTGCCAACGGTGTCGCAGTTTCTCGTCCTTCCCGTGTTTGTGCTTAGTGCGTACGCATGGGTTAGAGTTTGCGTGGAGGACCGCACGTTTTCCCGTCAAGTTAGTATTTTATAAATCGCAAACATTGCGTAGAAACTGGCGTACGCCATTTTTTTAGCGTATATCCCTTTATAAATGAGGCCCCTGGTCTGGTTAGCTGAATAGAGAGGCGAAGTCCCTCCCCTTCCGGTGGACCTCCAGGGGACCTTATTTCGGAAAAGTTATGCATTGAAGTCAATGGAGAGAGAAAGATTATCTTTCGATCCCGTTTGAATTGTGCCACGAATTACACATATGATGTTTGTCAATTTAAAAGATAATTTTGCAAGTCAAAAAAATTAAAATGTTGTAAAACTGTGAAGTAACACTTTGTTTGTGTGAAACCGCTCAATGAACTGCATCTCCCATCTCGCACCACACACCAAGACGGCCGTCACGTTGGCATTCTGCTCCCTCGACAGATTGACAATAATACTGTTGGGGCGGCTGTGGCTTGTTAGGAAGATGTGTCGGCGTGATCAGAGTATCGAACAGTTCAATGAATAATGCACAGGTAATATAAAGCATAACCAGTTCACAGTTTAGATACAATACATTATAGGGTTAAGTGCATATAAGTCCAAGTGACAGACTATTGCCTCAGAATGGGACACTGAGCAGTTGGATGGACACAGGTAGGAATGACTCAACACTAACTGCTGTGTTTGAGGAGCATGTCATGAAGTGTGTGGAAATTTTTTTTCCAAGAGGGTGCATACACTGTCTGACAACGCCAACAGGGTCCAACAAATGACTATATCTTCACTTCTAAAAAAGGGTAAATTGCATTTAGCTGACGCTTTTATCCAAAGTACATCAGGTTTCATAGAGCTAAAACATTTCAAGTGCTACTCAACTGGCTTATAGATAAGCCAGTCCTTTATTAGTATATATTACATGGTTTAGTTGAATACTCGATTCTGATTGGTCAATTCAGAACACGTGACACGTTGTTAATCCAGAACAGACAGACCGCTGTTAAGGACGCTCACATCTGCACAAAGAAGTCCGTTCGATTTAACTGTATACAGTTTGGGCGAAAAGCAAACTGCATGCAGAAAAGCAAACTGCATGCAGAAAAGCAAACTGCATGCAGTTTGCTTTTCTAACTGACAAGACAAGAGCGACAAGAAAACAGCGGAGAAGTAACGGGGCAGAAACCCTCCTTTTTACGCAGCGGTCCAGACATAGACATCAAACGGCGACACATATTCAGTTGCCAGTTACTTTGGCATTAGGGCAGGGATATCTAGATACTTTCCAAGGTTTGACATTATGAATTGTGCTACTTTTAAAGCAAGCAACGATGTTTTCAAATCTGTAATCAAAAAGCTCCTCAAAAACGCTATCGAAGCAGTTCCTGCCGTTGCTACGTGAGTTCAAACGGTAACAACGGACTATTTTTCTTAGCGGATGCATGTCAATTTAAATCAATACATACAACTATTTTTTAAATGAATAAAATCATTTTCTAAATCCATAAAAGCATTTCAATTAATATTGGGAGTCATAACGTTACTTTGTTGAGAATGTGGCCTTGTAATAAGCGGGATAATAAATAAATAACACCTTCATGCCAATCTAGATCCCTCCGCTTCGCGTCGGGCTCCTGATCAGCCTGTCGGTGTTCTTTTCCCCTTTTCACACCGCGTCGCTGCACATTATCCCTTACATAAGTACTTTGTTAGCAATTAATAATCTTTTTTCTCAAAGTAATGATAAACCTGTGAGTTGGATGTAGAAAAGTCAGAATCAATATAGATGTTTTTATTTTAAAGTAAATTCAGATTGAACATAGTAAAACAAATTCAATTATAGTGTCTGTCCAAAAGAAACCATTACTTATAGTGAAAACCACCCTTGAATGATGGGATAGTAGACTAAAAGCTTTAGGAATCCAAACTATAACATGTAATAAGTACCCTGTATCAAGATTGATGCAAAGCAAGTACAATTTGACCTTTTTAGAGAGGTTTAGAAAAAGAAACCCACCTCTGGAGTCATTTGGGTGCATTTGCCATATCTCTGGCCCCCCTCGGTCGATTTAGATGATTGACACCTCTTTTGAACCGTGAGAGCCAATAGAATCGAGGGGAAGTTCCTAAATCCACCTACACGTTACCATTGAGGAGTGAGAGTGATGCGCACGCAGTTTGCCCAAACCGAAAGCTATGTTACGCTCTGAAAACTGAAAACTAGGCTTATTGCCATAAATATGATGATGGATTATCAGTAATAATTTCAAAATGACACAGACACCCTGGATTAACCTACAGCAGCGTTTATATGCGTTGTAATGCCATTGAACACAACTTTTGATCAGAAAACGGCAACGGTAAGACATATTTGCCGTTTTGGCCCCGTAAAGCTACGTTGTGTGTTGTCTGGTTTTGCTTTTCGCTGCTGCGGGTTCTGGTTGCACAGTGATGATACTAATACCACTGGAATCTGTGGAATCTCAGCTTTCATATGATATCTAGTTTGTGCAGATCCGATGAAGTATAACATGTGAAGTGAATAAAGGAATCCAATGGAGGTGTTTCAGGTGGAGGGAACACAGGGATTCTAGCCTTTGCAGGCCATTCACATGCACTAAAACCTATAGAACACAGTACAGGAAAGGGTAAACCCCAAGAGTCATAATGGGTCCCTTCAATCTTAACGTGATTTCCTACCATCAGCCTAGCTGATATCATATTTTTAGAATAATTATTTACGAAACATTTTTCTCAATAAAAGCAAAACAAGAAGCATGGACAAGTAAAGAACAGTAGACACTCCAAAAGAGGCCTTCGGATCCTCTAGAGTCTAGCATAACTTGGAGAACATATTGTTTGCAAAATTAATTGACTGTCAATGTAAAATTGGCAATAAATATGATGCTTTGACTTTTAGAGAAAGTCATTACGGATGACATAACAAAGTCTGAAGAGACTATATCATTGTCTGACAGTTAAAGTCAAACAAACTATACATAACTTGGGCTGATGTATGGCTGCCATTAGCCAGATGCTTTAAAACAGCTGTTAGGGTGCATGCCCGCACCTGGCAATAATTTCCCTTTTCTCCACACAGGGGCTTGTTATTTACAGTGCAAAGGACATGTTTAGGAGAACAGCGTGCACCTCAGGATCCGTGAGATATAGTGTACACAGAAGGTTTGAACCACTATAAAGGTCCCTTGTGAGGCATTTATCGTTTATTAGCAAGGCACTGCAGAGCAGCCTCATGTTGTGCTGTAAATAATAAAGTGCCTAACAAAGGGTTCAGGTTTCATTTTAAATTGAACATTCAAAACTCTCTAGTCTGTGCCAGGATTTCATTCTATCAACGCATATTGCTTGCACTCTTTAGACAGTTTGGCGACTGTTTCTTAAACGATTCAAATTCAGCAGCTACGACTGAGGGCCCTGAGACTAGACATTAGTAACTTTGACCGATACCTAGGGATGCCAGGCACTTGTGAAAAGGCCAGTTTGTGAAAGCTCCAAGTTTTGTTTTTTTCCCGAATCGCATAATCGAATCAAATCCTATCGAACTGTATCGCAACAGGGGTGAATCGCATCGCATCACCCGGTGCTTCAAATGTATCGTTAATGTATCGTATCGTTGGCAGCGTATCGAGATGCGCATCGCATCGCCTCAGTGATGGAGATGCACATCCCTACCTTCCACTGATAAACACAGCATTTTGAAGGGCGTTAAACCACACACACATCATTGGCATAGCAGTTACAGGCATCAACATCAGACTTGGGTCCATGAACCATTGAACAGTCTGTCCCTACAGGACCAGAACCAGCACGCTACAATAATGTAAGACTTATTTATACGATTTATATTGTTTTACACACTTGCATACACCATGCATCCAATATGAGGATGTCTGTTTCCAACATGACATGATAGCAGGACATACTACGGATTTTAAGCATTACCTGCAGTACTGACTGAGGAACCAGCCCGATCTCACCAGAATGCGTACAAATGACACGACAATTGCATGACTTGAAAAGTTGTGCAATAGATACGCAGAAGTCCGTTTTTGCGTGCATACAGATGAAGCACTTAATTTCGGACAGTTTCAAACGCAAGGGCAGTGATTGGTAAGTGGTCTGCCCTCGCTCAAGGGAAAGCCTCCAGCTTGACTTGAGCCCGCCCCCGTTATAAATAAATGTAATTATAATGAAGCCAGCTGCAATGGATCATTGAACACCTGAAATTGAAAATCTGGCAACGCCCTCTTGGAAAATAGTGGGAGGGCTTGACCTTCCTCGAAACTGGTCGTAGGCAGGAACAGGTAAGCTGGAGTCCGAAATTAAGTGCTTCATCTGTATGATACGCCCACCTTACGTTTGTTATGAACGTATGTTAAATGCGTTTATTTTCTACATATCTTTGCCATTTATTTAACCCTAACTCTAACCATAACCCAATAAGCTGCTGTGTCGTTTATTGCACCGCAAACATTAAAACTGTCATTGGAACGGCGATCAAGCCTGAAGCCACAGAGCTCTTTGTTTTAATGTTTGAGGTGCAATATCAGCGTATCATATGCACGCAAAAACGGAGTTCTGCGTATCTATTGCACGACGTGTAATGTCGTATCATTTGTACGCATTCTGGTGAGATCGGGTTGGAGGAACAGTGCAGTTTGTTATCTTTAGGGGACGAAACTCTGAAATAAGACCAATCTGTTGCTCAATTTGGCGAAGTATGATCAATGATGCATATCAAGTGTTAAATAAAAACAATTCAACAAACATGTAAAACCCAAGAAAACTATACATAACAGAGGAATGAAATATTTCAGATTCTCATGAAACCTCAGGGACTTACGTGCCAGCTGTGTGAGAGATTATGTGTTTAAGTGTTAATCAACAGGCTGAGCATAATCATAATGTGCCACAAGAGAGAAATGGTAAATATATATGTATCATTCAATGCTGTGTTTGGTCTCTTTTACCACTGTAGCATCATCGTGACAGATGGACAGACGGAGCCAACCCGCCCATTTCATCAAGGCAGACAATAAAAGACAGAAGCACAGGCACTCACTTAGCTATTACTCCCCTACGGGCTCTTTAGTAGATTTCACACTAACTCAGACTCCTGGAAGCAAAATGGCTAATGTCTGGTGAGCCTGGTTGTAACGTAAGAAAAGAATGACAGTCGCTGTGAGGCTATTAAAGTAAAAGGTATGTTCGAAATAAAGAGTGGTGCAGTGATGAGGTATGTTCGCAGGCCGACCTGTAAGTCAGCGTCCCAAGGGCTCCCTCGTCAAAAAGCATTAGGATTTTGAATATTGGATTTTGAATATTACAGAACACATTTATGATAATTACATGTTTTGTTTGGAAGTTTAATATCCACATATTTACACAAGTTTTTAGAAGCTCATGAGTTAATGTAATCAACAAAAGTAAAAAGCTAACGTTATGAACTAACTACGTCAAGGCCAAAGGCTAACTCCTGTTAGGCGTGATGACATGTTGTAGTCTTGTTTAGTCCTTGCTAGCAACTGCCTATTCAAGACATATTATTGTAAACTTGTGTTAACCACAGACCTTATTTCAGGCTTCTAACCAACAACTCATTCAAAGGACCGTTGACTTTAAAACGAGGAACGTTGTTACGTGCCGCAGTTGGTGCT
>CALSBZ010045396.1:0-14631 GCA_943591055.1 Gobionotothen gibberifrons | reverse complement strand
GCAGCATATAGTTGAGTTTGGCGACTAGGCTCGGGCATCATCACTCCCTAGATATACATAGCACGATTAGTGATGATCAAATAACTATCCCCCAAAACTGCGTAGCCCGAGCCTGACGCTGGTGATGTAAATCTGATAAGTAGAGGGCCTGGCAAACTGCCATGTGGCCATTCCCCCTAAGCACAGTGGCTTTAAGGGGAATATACTACCTAGCGAGACTGCTATGTGAAGGCCCGGGTACAGCCCCTGAAGAGCCATTCCCCCCCAGCACAGCGGCTTTGAGGGGAATATACTACCTATATATGCTACCTAATGAAACTGCTATGTGAAGGCCCGGGAACAGCCCGAAAAGCCATCCCCCCCCCAGCACAGCGGCTTTGAGGGGAATATACTACCTATCGAGACTGCTGTATCTAGTATTGAGGCAGCGACAATGAGCTTACCCCCCCAAGCATGCAGCTATGACCCATGTGTCCGAGGGCGATGATGCAGAAAGTTGAGCATGGAAGATAGAGGACAAAACACAGTATTAGTTTTGGCAATGATTATTTGAGTTCCTTGACCGGATCTATCAGACTTTGAATGTTTCAAAAACAGTGTGTACATTTGATCTCCCAATGTTAAATCATTAAAGGTGAGATGATACTGAGGATCAAAGGAGAGAGATCTTGTTGTATATTCACCACACCTGAGAAACCCAAAGAAAGCCATTAACAAGACTGCATCCAACATTATATCGATGTATCGTGAAAAACACCCTTGCCTTAACTTGGAAACCAACTTGTGCACCAGAAAAATAGTAAGAGGCAGTCTTTTATCATTGCCTGGAGGACGTGTTTTCTTGAGGCCGTTGAGGAGCAGTCGAATGGAAGGGTTCCTGAGGATGCTTTCCGATGCTGGGTCTTTACATTTAATGTGGAACAGAATCGAAGATCTGAGCGATAACCATCATCTAGGACTATGATGTCTTTAAGGTTTTGGACAGAAGCAGCCGGTGCTAGCAGCCGTGAAACAAATGAGCGGCCGTGTGGGATGATGCGCATTGCAAAGTTAAGGTGGCCTAATAAGGATAAGAGATCTCTTTTTGTGATACTAACGGCGGCGGACCATGATTTGATGCCTTCTCTGATGCGGGACAGCTTGTCTTGTGGGAGTGAAGCTTGCATCAACACACTATCGAGGGTGATAGCGAGAAATTCTAAACGTGTGGAAGGGCCTACGGTTTTCTGTTCTGAAAGTGGTACCTTGAACTAAGCCTGTGATAAGGTAATTGACAAAACATCTGTTAGGATGATTAGATGGAGCCTTGGAAAGAGCTGGAACATTCACTGGAGTCGAAGGATGCTTCATGTTTATTTCCCCCATTTTGCGGGGCGAAGTCTTCTGGGGCATACCGAGCGTGGGTGGCCGTCTCCGCACCAACTACACACATGCATGAATTTACAATTAGGATACGTACAAACATTCTCATTGAAATTGTGGCATATAGTAGGCTTAAATCCAGAGGGGAATACCTCTCTCTTGGGTAGGTGATTAGCAGTATGGAACATTTGATTCCTAGGCTGGGGCATAGGTTTAGCCGTGGAAAGTTCCTGCTGAGCGGTTCTTGGGAGTGTGAAAAGGAACCACAGATAGAGCATGTGAGGGTTTTATGCCCCGTGAAATGCCTGCTGATGAGAGTCAGGTCGATAACGGACCAATCTAATCTCTGATTGTACCGCTGAATATACATGGCTGCTTTAGCAGAGAAGGACTTGTGGTACTCGTAGAAAAGAGAGCCACCATAAGAGAGAGCAACATCAGCAATAATGGCCAAATACGTATCCAACTCTTCTCTACGCTGAGGATAGATTTCGCATATAGTGTCTCTAAAGACACCAAAAGCCACGATGAATTCTGCCATGGAAAGAGATTTAGATAGTCTGGGGTCGCTGTCTTTGAGTAGGATGGAGAAATCTCCGCAGTCCACAAATCTTTTGATAGATTCAGATCCACATAACAGAATTTTCACCAGATTGATGTCATGGCCTGCCGATGAGAGCATAAAGTTATACACGCACGTATATATATATATATATATATATATATACCCCGTTATGCGCGATTACACTTTTATTAATTTTATATTTGTAAAAGTTTTATATGTTAAAAATATAAAACGTACCCTTGTAATAATTGCCCCAAAGTGATTTAAACGCAGAAAACAATGCTTAAAATGCGGAATGTATGATATACCTGCCAAAATGTGATTCCTGAGAGTGTCAGGAATTGCTGCTGCGGGGGGCAGGAAGCAACAACCCGTGGCTGGAGCTGGGACTGCAGTCCCCAGAGTCCTCAGGGGTGTGACGTTGTCAGGAAGCGGCGCAGCTTGTACATAATATAGATAATCTGTGTTATCTACCTTATCACATGTCCCTGCAAACACACAACTTAAAAGGATAAACCGGACATCTTTTAAGATGTACATAAAATACTCAACTCAAATAATTTGTATGATATAGTTTTTCCCAAACAAAAAAGTCAAATGAACTTCTTATATCCTTTAAATGATATTGGTTCCTTTTCCCTGAGTAAAAATTCCTCATTCTATTTAGTTGGTGAATGTGAAAACAAACAAACTCTGCCTTTACGTCATTCTGTACAGTGATGCTCAAACATCCAACTGAAGGAACAAGAAGACTACCATGTTTTTGAGTGGAGGGGGACTTTATCTATATCTATATGCATCATTTCCTCCCTGACTTTTACTCTATTCAGTATGTATGTTGAACAGCCATGTGATTAGCTATGAGATATTCCACCTGTATAGTTCCTTTGCTTGGAGTGGAAGGCATGATATTTGGCCAATATGTTTGTTTTAGGAGTGCGGATTACTCTATTTCCTATTGGATCGTTAAAAATGGAAATCAGGACACACTAACCTTATGAAACTTTACTACACGGTCCACAGCATCCCGGACACTTATCTTCACAGTTCCCTTATTTCGACTTGGTGGCAGAAGGTAGACCAGCAGTAGCAGTGAGGCCATGTTGCTGTCCCAACCTGAGAAGAAGGAGGAGGGCACCTGCTGTTAGCATGAAATACAACCAACGAAGGTCCTTGATACATCAATATGAAAAGCTATTTTCAATATAAAGGCTATTTGTCTGCACAACACATTTTTATGGTTAATAAATTAAACAAGTCAACGATAATTGAAATGTATTAAATTAACCTGGCCATTTTCAATCATTTACCTGGGTCTTCTTCATCCTCATCAGGGTTCTCCTCTGCACACTGGATGAGGTAGTCAAGATGGGGAGTCTTGATGAGGTTTTTGGCTTGCTCCATCACTTTGGCCTTTAGGAGGGTTCCCCATTTCTCAAGGAGAGATGATGAAGTCTCAGCCCCAAGCAAAGTCTTGCAACACCTAAAGGGAGGAAACAAATGTAGGTGTATTTGATGATGGTGGTAGTGGGAGGAGTTGACCATTTTCATCTTTGTACATTGTGCTTTGTCAGAGACACGTAGAGACGAAAGCATACATTGACTCTGCTTCTCATTTTGTGATTTCAGTCTCTGGAAATACTCAATGTCCTTGGAATTATAAGAAGGATGTTTTGTGCTAAAGTGTCTTGCTAGTTTACTTGGCACCATTCCTTCGTTGGATAATTTTTCTCTGCAGATTAGGCATTCTGGCGTCGGGCAGTCAGCATCCCCAGTCCAGGAGAAACCATACCGAAGGTAGCTTTCGCTGTACTGTCTGCTTTTAGACTTCTTTTGCACTGCTGTTCCATCATGTTCTGTCATCCCTGCCTGTGTTGTTGAGGGCTGGGGTGCTTCTTTATTTATTGTCACTACGTAACGATCCATCTTGTAATTATTTCGCACGAGGATAAAAAGCTGCACACCGTAAACAATGACGGCTGACGGCAGTTTAATATTTCTAAATCTGAGCAATATATGTTTTATTAGCTTATGAACTCCATTGTACATGCAATAAAATAAAGTGTATATGAAGTGAAGTTTATTAAGTGAGAAAAGAATTTGGAACATAAAAATACGTGCCGCGGCACACCGGTTGGGAACCACTGCTTTATTTCACAGGTAAAGGCATACCAAACGACTTGGCTGGCAGTGGTTGCCCCCAACAAAATCCCCCAGGAGCTGTTGCCTCATTCACTTGAAGCAGCAGACCTTTACAAACAACATCTGGGATCCCAACTGACCATACATTCTACTTTTGGAGTTGATCCATTCTCAACCGAACAGGACAAAGTTACAGTTGAGAATCAGTTTGCAGAGAAATATTCTGGCATATCAGACTTGTTCTTTAGAGCAGTGAATAACGACTTTGCTCCATACAAAGAGGCATTGCTCCATCTCATAACTACAACTCAGCGCAATGTGTGAAAACACATTTGCTCCATTAGAACTGAAAGGGTAAAATACTTGTTATTGACATCATTATTTGATCGACATTAACATTTGTCTTTACCAGTCACCCACTGTCACCAAGTTTGTGTTGCCGTTACTAATTTACATTCTTCAAAGGAATTGTTCAACATTTCAATGTTTTAGCTTGTTGCATCACTCTTCAGGTGACAGAAACCATTCGTTTAACTGTTGTTGCATCTAGAAAAAGAGACAGGCAAAGATAGCTCATCACTTGTTAGCTTTGCACAAATACTGGTAGTCAATAAGAAGTGCTAGCATCAGAATATAACTTTACAAAACACATAAAAGGTACTTCTTTATTCTTTAAAGGTGTTCTTTATTTATTGAATGTTCAATACCTGACAAGGTCGGAGATGAAAAACGTGGGTCGCAGGTTCCTCAACAGTGCATTACAAGACATCTATCAATATGTGTGTTTACCTCCACCATTAAACTGTCGTATTCTGAACATTTATTATACTATCTACATACATCTTATAAGAGTATAATACATATTTATAATATCAGTTAAAATAAGTGCTTAAACATACAGTAGTTAATATTGCAGGAAAGCAATATATTAGTACTAGTAGTAATATTTATACCCCCAAAGCTTTTTTCTTATTCAAAATATGACCTTAACCTAAAGTATTCTTTAATGTTTAAATGAAGCCTTATTAGTTTGTCTGTCTGTGTCTCCTATTAATATCTAATAATACAAATAATACATTTCAATAACGTGCTTTAACCACCAGGTGTCCCTTTCTATCAGCTGTGCGCCGTTATGGTGTAAATATACGAATATACCGATTGGATCAAATATCAGCCGAATTAGTATTGATACTGCAAGGAGACTTATATTGTGAAGAGAAATTGAAGATTTTGTTTAATTGCTGATATATTTATGATCCACGTCACATAATCAGTTTCGGCGGCAGTTCCTCATGTTTGTCGAGAAGTCTTCTCATCAGGGCTCTATAAATAGAGAACTACGGCAGATATGTAATATTTAATGCAGCCGAACCGTGTATTACAATGCCGTTATGTGATGACCTCCAAAGAGAAAAGCAAGCAAACACGGATTTCACATCAACAGGAAGTCCGGTTAACTAAAATGTCCGTGCGGAACAATACCCCAACCCATAGATCTGTGGGTGAATAATGTCATTACATTACATTACATTACATGTCATTTGTTAGATGCTTTTATCCAAAGCGACTTACATACATTCAGTACTGTGGACAATCCCCACAGGAGCAATTTGGGGTGAAGTGTCTTGCCCAGGGACACAACGACATGCTGACTGCAGTGGGACTTGAACTTGCCATCCCCTGATTCGAAGTCCAGCACACTTCCACTGAGCCACAGCCTCCCCAATCACCACATTACACACATACCTTCACATTTACATTTTAATTTACATTAAAGTATTTCGTGATGCCTTCTAAAATGTTTTTATATATAATTAGGGTTGTAGTTGAAGAGTTTGTACATTATTGCGTTGCATGGCAACCACAACCACACACATGGATTAACATCGATTTAATACATTAATGTAGCCTTTGTTTCTGCTAAAAAAAGAGGTGTCAACCAGCTGGGGCAACAAGAAAATCGGCGAAATCGAGTGTGACTATTAATATTGACAATAACAACCGACCGTCGGGGAGCGTTCTCATGGCGTCTATTATCAACGCTATGGGAGATCTATGAAGGTCTATGGGACGCCCAGGCCGTTGAAAACGGACTTCCAAGGGGTACCCTGTACGTAATAAAGTGACGGGTAGGGGCCCTGACCGTCCGTCAACATGTTGACGGGTTGGGAGTGAGAACGTGTTGGTTTTTTATAACGTGAGGCCTTCTCTCTTCCTCTAACCTCGGTGTCAGCTCACTTAAAATGAATACATCTATTGATAATTCAGAACGACCATTGTCTCTCTAACTGTGTGTGACCCAACTCAATAACACACATCATATGGAATACCATGTGATCTTTAATGAATATCAGAAATACGCTGTATTAAACATTCTGCTACAACACTGAATGAAATTGATACTGTTTGACTTTGTATTAGTTAGCCTACTACTAACAATACATTGAAGTACTTTTACTGTGTACTTTTTGAGAAATCCTCTGTCAAAGTCCCCTGCTGAGAACAAAATCAAGCCACTTCTGCTCAGTTTGATGAGGGAATAATTTTTTGTTGCCATTAGTTTGTAACGATCAACTATCTAAAATAGTTGTGTTAATTAAACGCACAAGGGGTTCTTGAATGAAATAATATTATAAAAGGTAAACAGAAATAATAAACGGATAATCTGCTCTTTCCCCAAAATAGTCCCCACGGAAATGTATTAACTACAGGCTATATGCATACATTCAAAAAATAAACAAAGACGCATTATTCAATTGTACTGTATTCACAGTTTGAGCCAAACAAAACAAACAAAACCTAACAAAAAGTCCACTCACGATACACTGAAATTGTCTTTTGGTCTAATCCAGGCCATAGTTCATTGAAACAAAAAAAGGCTGTTGATCCTGCGCCCGTCGGCGGCAAAAACAGAAATGTTTGTAGGCCTATTCGGGCTATAATCCACAAAAAAGGAAAACACGATGATCGGCGTGGCACAAAGGAGCGATCTCACCCTGCGTTGGAGAGAATCTCTCTTTCTCTCTGTGCGCGTCCTCTCCAAGGAGACGTGCTTCCAGGTCGGTCGATGCAATATCCACATACGGTTATTTTCAGTTATTTCCCCCTTTGCATTTTACATATATAGACATGCTGAGGAAAACTTGAATATCTCGCTGAATAGCCGCACACATGCTTCCTCCTCCCGTGAGAACCACCCTTGGCATCCCGGTGACGCGCCCACTAAAAAGCCTCTGGGCGCGCCGCGACAGGTGAATCTGCAAATGAGGCTTGCAGAACCACACCCCCAAACCTTACACAAAAGTGGACATTTAATGACTGTAGTTGCGAGGATAATACACATGTCATTCTAAACTACATGTCTTAACCTTTTCCCCTGCCCCTACAGTTTATAAGACACACTGAGATCAAACTGCGACTGTCACAGATCCCCCCCCCACCCCCACCGGAGGTATGAGGGGCTGCACCCCGAAGTAGGGCTTTAGGTTGACCACATTGATAGTGTCCAATCTCCTAACAATGTTGTCCATTTTAGAAATAGGCCTATTATATTTACAGCCCTGAATAACATTCATTTTCTGGGCTCAAAGTGTGTCTTGGCCGTTTTCATTGTGATCGCTAAATTCCCCTTGTTTATAATAATCACCGTTCATTCAACAGGATACTGTACTGATTCAAAGTGTGATTTTAGCATACGAGTGCTTTTGTTTTGAAATCACATTTGTGAGTTTCGTCGTTTTGGTTTTTCAATTTGAAAACGAAAATCAAATATCCAGTCGTTTTTTGTTTTTGAATTTCCATTTGTGAAAAGAAAATCCAATGACCAAAACATACACTGACCGAATTATATGTCCTCTTTAAGATATGTTCCCAATGAAAAGAGTGAAAAAATAAGTAAATTCACATCATTATGTTTGTAATACATTTGATGCCATGTCACCCACCCCTAGGTCTACTTAACATACAAGTTTTTGTATGGGCAACACACTGGCAGATAATGAGATGGTAGACGGGTTCCTTGCCTATTTCTCCCTCCCCAGAATAGTGTAATCAATACATATTCTTTAAAGAAATACAAGTTATTCCACTATGCTTCATATTCCATATTCGTCGTAGAGTAGAACATTGTGCCTCCTTTAATCATCATGTTTTAGTCCCTGCCGTATCCAGCTGGCTCAACAAGGAAAATGAGATCGTGACCATTAGAGTAAAGTTAACGAGGCCCAGCTTCATTAGTTTCAGACTGTCTGCACTTTAGAGTTGCAGTGAAATGTTGAATGTAATTGAATGCAAATGTTTTATTCACATAACCCTATCTTCTACAACTTTACAAGCAAAAAAAGCAACTTGAACGAGGTCACAAAATGCTAACAGGCAGAGAGACAGCAGAATAGGCCTCAGCGCTTTCCTAATGTGATTCTGAGAGCGAGCAAGTGAGATGCGGTAATAAATGGTTTCCAATTCTGAAGGGGATGTGCTGAGTAACCCACTCCTCAGAATCTCTCCGTCTCTCTCCCTGCTTCTGATAGAATATGAAAAGTGGGAATAAACTCTCACACTCAATCTATCACTTTCACATTTTATTATCGGTTAACGCAAGAAGGGTAAATTAAGGTTTTGGCCCAGGAGGACAGTAAACATAGCAGTATTATTAATACATGACATTAAGCCGACTCATATAAAATGGACATGCCTATGAGAACAATTTGGGGTATATATCCTGCCTAAAGACAATTCAACAAGTTGACTGCAGGGATTGGGCATCAGATCACTGAACCGCTGATTGGTAGACGTCCATTAACCCCCTGAACAACAGCTGTAGGGTTTTGGCAGGATTATGATGAACTACTCACCTTGACAAGCTTTGTTCCTATTTTTACCTCCCAAAAACAGTTTGTGACCCCAACTCACATGATAAGTAATCAGAAACATACGATATTAATCATATTAGTGTTAAGTCCCGTAGGAAGATGGATGCCAAGAGACCTCAGAGAAGATAGCCTCAAGTATGGTGGTGGTCCAACAAAGGAAATGGCGTCTTTTGTCAATTACGTAAAAAAAAATGCATTTGAATTTTTGGTAATAATTCAAAAAGACATTCAAAAGTCTGAGAGCGGGAACAGTTTGATGCAACCAGGAGGGAGGAGACTATGACAGCCATCTTTTTGCTCTATGACAGTGGCCAATCAGACCAATGCCTTTTATATGTGGTCACACAACAATATAATCTCCCTCAAGCATACACACCCTTCTTACTAAACCTCCTGCAGTCTTCTTGCATTGCTCTGATTAGACCCTTCAGGGTGACGGATAGTGCCTGTTGAGCTGAGGTGTAAATATGCTACACTACTTAGCCCTAATTCTTTCTTTGCTAAGTCCTCACTAGGCCATCGTCAGAATACTAAACCAAGGATTACAGCTTCCTCTACACTGCCAGGTGAACCCGTTAGGGATTGGACTCTGCCACTTGGCTCGAGATACCTCAGACAATTCAAAAGTTTGCTTGAATTCAGTTGTGACAATGTAAAAATGACAGAGGACGGGATTTGGAAAGCAATATTTGCTGGTGATGAAGAGGAAACTTTCGTTTGTCTTTCACTCATATTTGTTCCGGTTTTGTTTGAGGATTTGTACCGATGCCCTCC
Organism: Gobionotothen gibberifrons; assembly: GCA_943591055.1. Lineage (NCBI taxonomy): Eukaryota > Metazoa > Chordata > Actinopteri > Perciformes > Nototheniidae > Gobionotothen > Gobionotothen gibberifrons. The sequence continues at coordinate 4,917 of CALSBZ010045396.1, read as the reverse complement.
TGCCGCAGGTGCTGATTTTCTGCATGAATCACATCAAATGAGTACGATTATTAGATATGGCAGCCAAAGAACAGCTTCATTTATTTTCCAGAGAAAGTTACACTTTTTAAGCAGTGCCAGTTAGAGACTGCCTGAAGGGGTTAGTGACATTAGCAGTGTAGTTTTTCTTTGTGCGTGTTTGCCACCGCAATGAAACTCTTATTCCAGGCAGGCTTCCAACAGATCAAACAACAGAACAGTTTGCAATACATTTGCCTAGAGTGGGATCATAACTAATAACCACCAATGTATTTTCTTGTTGATTTGAATGCATAATCTGGAACAAGAAGTGTAAAAGATATTACATGTCATGACATGTTACATGTACTCTCTCCATTGACTTCAATACAAACCTTTTCAGAAATAAGGTCCCATGAGTCCCACCGGAAGGGGAGGGACTTCGCCTCTATATACATACTTTTGCCATTGTTATGTTTTATGTCACGTGCTACCAAAGGTTTTGTTTTTAGGCAAGATTTGAGCTCCTTTACCTCTGCAACCCTGAGCTGTAGTTTTTTTTAGCAGAACCTCTCAGTCTGACAGACAGGAGAAAACTCTCCCTCCAACTTGTTGTAGAAGAAGCTTCTTATATTGCCATACATATCCGTTAGCGCATCTATACCTAAGCTAAGTGCTAACCATGCTATTGCTAACAACAAGCATTCGCCTATACTGACTATGCCACGGGCCGGCCCTCCATAGCACATTATTCATTTTAAACTAAAACGTAAAACTGAAATATCGTGGTTAAACATGATTAGTAGAAAAACGGCAGGATTAATTAAAAGCGTAAACAAATCAAATTAAATACAGAAATCAGACTTACCACTTGTACAGCTGTGACGCTCTGTAACATGCGTCGGACACTCTTCTTCTTCTGCTTCTTCTCTTGGCTCGTCGCACTTTTATTGATGAGCAAGGTTAAAGGTCACAGGTTTACGAGACGCTCTTGCGAGACCTCAAATCAAATTTCACAATAGTTATAACTACCTGCAGGCAACATCCATACAAAAATAATTTTGCATTCACAACTTCAGCCAGCTTTATTTTTTTATTTAACCTTTATTTAACCAGATAAAAAGCATTGAGATAAAATCTCATTTACAATGCTGACCTGGCCAAGAAGGCAGCAACGTAACACAAACGTGTAAAATACAGAGAACATAACTAAGAAAACAAAAGACGAAAAAGCAGTTACTACATTGTGCACATTAGGACAGTAAGAAAGGTGCTACTTATTACTGCAAGAGCAGCTGGTGGTAAGGACTTCTGACAACTTCAATTTAAAACATGCTATTGAGACAAGTGCCCTCAGTTTGAGGCGTGATTGAAGGTCATTCCAAGACCAAGGACCATAATGAAAGAGACTCCTTTTTCCAGCCTCAGTCCGCACAGCAGGAACCAGGAACCGTATCCAGGCACTGGGTCTGAGGTTGTAAGAGTCACAAACTGGAGCAAATCTGGCACATATGTACAGAGGAAGCTGACCTAAAATGGCTTTATACATTAATAAAAACCAATGCTGCATCCTACGCATAGTGAGTGAGGACCATCCAGTTAGGCTATACAGTGTGCAATGATGAGTCCTATAGGTTGCATTTGATATATAACGCAGTGCAGCATGGTAGAGTGGGTCAAGTTTGGCCAAAATAGTGGGACAGGCAAATCTATAAATGGTATCACCGTAGTCCAGCTGGGACAGGAATACTGTAAGCCAGAGACCAACCTTTTACGGGATAAAGTTGAAAAACAACATTTAAGTCTGTAAAGGAAGCCAAGAGTGAATTTCAATTTCTTTGTTAGAACTTCAATATGGTGTTTGAAGTTCAGATTACTGTCCAACCAAAAGCCAAGATATTTGTAGGTATCGACAAACTCAACAGAGACGCCATCAAGGGTGTCAATGGAGAGGCAAGAGGACGCTGACTTGGGAGCAAAAAGCATTGCTTTGGTTTTCTTACTGTTCAAAAGCAGTTTGGAATCAAGAAGAGCATGCTGCAGCGTAATAAAATCTGATTTTAAATTGGAAACGGCCATATCCAGAGAAGGAGCACATGAATATACAATAGTGTCATCAGCATGCATCTGATTACAAATATTGTTTACATATAATAAAAAGAGCAAAGGCCCCAAAATAGAGCCCTGTGGAACTCCCTTCTCCAAGGTGACAGGGTCAGAGACAGTGCTACCCAACCTGACGCATTGAGTACGGTCGGTTAGATAACTCTGAAACCAGCAAATGGCATTATGACCGAAACGAGACACCAACATAACATTAGACATAATGTGGTGATCTACAGTGTCAAATGCTTTGGCTAGGTCAATAAACAATGCAACACAAACAGATTTGTTATCCAAAGCAGCCTTGATATCGTCTAAGACTTTCAGACTAGCAGTCACAGTACTGTGCTTTGATCTGAATCCAGATTGCATAGGGTTAAGGATGTTATGTGAATTTAAAAAAAGTTTTAGCTGAGTAGAAACTAGGGACTCAAGAATCTTTGATAACACAGAAAGATTTGAGATAGGACGATAATTATTTAACTCAGTGGGATCACCACCTTTCAAGAGGGGCGATACCAGAGCTTGCTTCCACACAGCTGGCAGTGTGTGAGAGGACAGGGAGAGATTAAAAATATCAGTTACTGGTTGTGCAATAATCTGAGCTGCAATTTTTAAAAAGAACGGGTCGAGGCCGTCAGGCCCAGCAGACTTTTTAGGATCAATTGAGTGCAAACCCTGTAAGACTTCAGAGACAGAGAAAGAAGCTAAATCAAAAACAGGGGAGCTCATCTCTTGACTAGGGTTGTGAGTACGACCACTTAGAGAGTCATGACTTTGCTCATCAAAAATGTGACCAGCCTTTTTGAAGTGAGCATTGAAAGCATTAGACATACCATCTGAATCTGAAATAAAAGAATCACTGACCTTCAGTTTTTGTGGGAAAATAGAAACCTTCTTGTTCTGAAGTGATTTAATTGTTTTCCAGAACTTAGAATGGTCATTAAAACAATCAGTGGTTAAGCTCAGATAGTAATCAGCTTTAGCTTTTTTAATAAGGGCTGAACATTTATTTCTGACAACACGAAAAAGAAGCCAGTCATCACTAGTGTTAGACTTTCTAGCTAAAGACCATTGCTTATTGCGATCATGAATGAGATCAGATAATTCTCTAGTAAACCATGGAGTGTTCCTATTCTTGACTCTGAATTTTCTAAGGGGGGCATGTCTATTAATAATCGATAAAAAGTGAAAAATAAAAAAAATTGGACGGCAACATCGACAGATTGAATTAACGCTGTGAAGTGCCATATAACCTCCGCCAGATAGTGTAGGAAAGCCTGCTCAGAGAAGTGTTTGAAGCAGCGCCTGAGTACAATAAGGCCCTTGGCTTTGGGCAACTTAGTGCTCCTAACGCAAGCAATAGTGCAATGGTCACTGATATCATTAGGAAAAACACCAACAGACACATACTTACAGTATGAGCTGCATTTGTTAGAATGACATCTATAAGGGTATCGTTATTGGCTTTGGCAGGGTTTATTCTAGTGGGACTATCAATAAACTGAGTTAAGTTTAAAGAATCACAAACCTGCTTAAACTGTGAAGATGTATCACTCAACCAGTCCCAATTTAAATCACCCAATAATATGATTTCAGAAGAAAACGTAGACAACAATTCAGTAAGGCTAGTAGTTGCATCCATGACGGCCGATGGAGGCCTATAACAGCCAGTGAGAGGAGCATTTGCTATAGTTATTTGGACAGCTAGCAACTCAAATGGCTAGTTTCTCAGCAATGTATATTGCAACACCACCAGCTCTGCCCTTACGATCCGTTCTGAATACATTATATCCATCAATGTGAATAACAGTGTCAGTGACAGACGGTTTTAACCAGGTTTCAGAAACTACAACAATATCAGGTTTAGCAACTAAAAACCAGGTCTTGAAAACATCAAATTTGGGCACTAGGCTTCTAGCATTAACATGCAGAAAACCCAATCCTTGCCTACAGATGAAGCACTTAATTTCGGACAGTTTGAAACGCAAGGTCAGTGATTGGTAAGTGGTCTGCCCTCGCTCAAGGGAAAGCCTCCAGCTTGACTTGAGACCGCCCCCGTTATAAATAAATGTAATTATAATGAAGCCAGCTGCAATGGATCATTGAAAACCTGAAATTGAAAATCTGGCAACGCCCTCTTGGAAAATAGTGGGAGGGCTTGACCTTCCTCGAAACTGGGCGTAGGCAGGTCGTAGGCAGGAACAGGTAAGCTGGAGTCCGAAATTAAGTGCTTCATCTGTACAGCTAAACTCATTCGGAGTTGGCAAATGATGCAAGGAAGCAGAGAAGCACTCAGGACCAGGGTTAATGTTAACGTTACCAGAGAGTAATAGCAGTAACAATATTAACAGTCTGGAAGATGATTTTTTCACAAGGGCTCTGGACGCGTCACTCTTCAGGGGGGCGAGGCTGCTCCGATCCTTTGATATTAGCGAGTCCAGAGTAAAAAGGGCATACGGGAGAGCGCATTTCGTGCCATGAGACGTCAGCTTCTGATGGAGTCAGCGCTCCAGAGGTTCCACCATCCGAAAGTCCAAAGTGAATAGAGATATTGCTGGGAGGCAATCCGTCAGTTTTGCCGACATGCGGTCTGACAATTAATCCCAGGAAGAAGGCGAACACAAGGGTAGCTTTAGGCAGCATTGTGCCTTAACACACCCATAACTCCGGTGGATCCGTAACTCCGGTGGATCCGTAACTCCGGTGGATCCGCAGCTCCGGTGGATCAGCAGCTCCGGTGGATCAGTAGCTGCGGTGGATCAGCAGCTCCGGAGGATCAGCAGCTCCGGTGGATCAGTAGCTGCGGTGGATCAG
>CALSBZ010045395.1:0-29789 GCA_943591055.1 Gobionotothen gibberifrons | reverse complement strand
CCAAGAAGGATTGAGTCAACAACCATGTTAGATTTCAGTTTTTTTTTTTTTTTATTTCCCTGCCTCCCTGCCACCCTGCCCTGTAGTGGGTCTGTGCTGGGTGTAGGGAGGGTAGATGTGCCTTGCACATGTTTAGTGTTAGTGCACATGTTAGTTTGCAACATGTGGGTGCTTGTTTCTTAGCATAGACAGCCTTTGCCTCAAGCTGCTGTTCTGCCTCATCAGCAGGCACCAACACAGAGGTATCATCCCCGTCATTGAGTGCATTGATAACACCCGGGACGTGCACTTGGTTGACCTCTGAAAACATAAAAATTCCTTTTAGTATCTCTGTTGAGTATTGTTTCCATCTGCATTTGTTTCAACATTGTACCTGCTTTGAGTTGTTAATGCTCGCCACAATGCCCCTCAGGTGTAAATCCCAGTCATTCTGGTCCTCTCCGCAGTACTTAGCAAGGCCTTTTTTTAATGGTAATGCATACTTGCATTGCTTAATCTTTGAGACAAGCATATGCTACTGGCCAAAAACCAAAAGAAGAAGAATAATGAGCAGTACGGAGGTGATCTCCGGGCCCATAGATCTCAGCCTCCGTTACGGGTTGTTTAGATTCATTGTTGTTGAAAAGTGTTTCCCTTTCCCCATGTCTGTTGCTCCTGATTGTGTTCACCTGGTGCCCTGTGTTGTCTCCGCCCCCCCCCCACCACCTGTGTCTAATTGCTGATTAGTGTGTGGGTATTTAGGCTCCGTTTCCCTGTCTGTGTTGGTGGGTAGTGTGTGTGAGATCCTTGTGGTGGCTGGTGACTGTGTTCACGTGGGCAGCAGGATTGAGGCTGTGTCATGTGTTCATGATTTAATAAATGCCCACACGGGGTTGTATTTTGGACGTTCGGCCTCTGCCTCCTTGCTTAGTCGGGCCGCTCAACGGTCAGCTTCACAAGTATACTCTGTTTTACCCAGTGTTTCATGACATGAAGCGTTTTATGTCACCTTGCTATGTGATTTTAAGGTATATTCAAAAAACGGGGACAGTTTCAACCGGGGACAGGCCAATAAAAACGGGGACGTCTGGTCACCCTATTATATGAGCAAGCATGCTAACACTCAGAGCTAGCCATGGAGCTAACGCTGTAGGCTACTAGAGAGAATATGTGTAACGTAATGTCCTTGTGGAGAGAAAGGTTTGAGCTCCATGCTGTTTCAGAAATAAAGCTTGGTTAGGAGCACAACATGGCATTTATTCACCGCAGCGTTTAGCTGAGCTTCTCCCGGTAGCAGGGGAAAGCTGCGTGATGCTACAAAGGGGCGTGGCTAGCAGCAGAATCAGCCCGTTTGCAACAGGGCTGCAAAAGAGGGGTATGAGCAGTATGAGGCATGGCTACAATGGCTGATCTGTTTGGTATTTTAAGCAAACAACTTCACAGACATGCTTTTGTATAGGCATGATAGGTCCACTTTAAAGGAAAATATTGTAATTCTCTAAATGTATACTAGTGTTACTACTTTATAGATTCAGAATTGTACACACAAAAGATCATTTAAAAAATATGTTTTTATGTTAAACTATGCAATACTTTAAATGGCGAGATTGTTAACAGAAAATATCTTTGCCTAATAACCCCTAGATTCCACCGGGTCCGTCTGCGCCGCATTACGTCTGCACCGCGGCGTTCACAGCGATCACGGCCACTCGAGGCGTTGCATAGTGCCGGGCAGGAAGTGGACCGGTCTGAGCATCCAGTCAATCCCCAAAATAAACTAATTTTGCAGATCCTATCCCTCCGTAGTCTTTCAAGTAGGAGGAGAAATGCCAGCGTTCTCCTCCGGTTTACAGGCACTGTGTACATTATATATATAGAATAATTATGATGATGAATGCATTTTTTTACCACTAAAATACAGCAACACATCTTTGATTCATGTCGTTTATAACTGGAATATTACAATTATTATTAACTTTGTCTGTACAAAGTAGCCTGTCCAGGAAATATGCCCAAATCAACAAGAACTGCGAGCCGCCACGCAAGCCGCTCCACTTCTGAAACGCGCCCGGTGTAAAAACATTTCACAATTTAGAGATTTTATTCTGCAATAATTACTTTTACGTCTTTCACTTTAAATACATTTTCCTGAGCATACTTAAAGGGGACCTATCATGCAAAATGCACTTTTGTACGTCTTTTATACATGAACATGTGTCCCCGGTGTGTCAGGGAACTCACCAAGTGTCAGAAAACACAACCCTCTCTCTTTTCCTCCATACCCACATCTCTAAAAATGGGGCTGCAACGGATCTGATACAGACTGATCCAGATTTGAAATATCTCTGACGTCAGAAACAAGGAGCTCCGCCTATATGGCCAACTCTCCACCTATCAGGGGAATGAGAGGTTGCGTGGCATGGTAACAGCATGGTAACATGACGCTCGTGCCTCGCCCCCCTCCTTTGCAGGTCAGCTGCAGCTCATTTGCCACAGAATCAGCCCCTGCAAAAACAGGGCTGGAATAGAGCAAATGGAGCGAAATGAGGCATGGCTAAAATGCATGATCTTTTTGGTATTTTGAAAAAAAAACTTCACAGACATGTTTTATATAGGTATGGCCCTACAATATATTATTCAAATATAGCATGATAGGTCCACTTTAAATACTTTGACTTAAAGGTCCCATGTCATGGCCATTTCCACTGATCATAATTCCATTGTTGAGGTCTACTAGAATAGATTTATATTGTGCAATTTTCCAAACTCGCATTGGTCACAGCCGAAGTAAAGGAGTACAGGAGTGTTTGTTGATGTTGTAAAGATGGCCAACTATCACTGTTGTTGGAAAATGACCCAAAATGCAAGTTTTATTGGTCTTTTTTAATAACGTGTTTGCATGATTCCTTCCAATTATTTATTACAAATCTGCTGTAAGCTAGCAAGCTAACGTAGCTAACCTAGCCATTTTAAGTTACAATTATGAAACTGGCTAACTTTGCCATCAGTGACAGTTGGCCAACTTTATAATCCCGGAACGTCAGCAAGCGCACCGGTCCCAGCTGTGCGCGTCACTTGGTTTCTGTTGTGTTTTGAGCCTCTTGCAGCGCTTTGAGTAAACACTGTGCATGTTACATTAAGTTATAGCTTGTTGAATATTTTAACTAAAGCAGTCCTGAATCCAGCTGAATAGCTCATATTAAGACTGGATAGCTGACTCCTTGATTTGTTAAGGCAGACATTGTCAGACAGTGAGTATAATAACTACAGTATAACGCTGTCAGATGTGTTCTTCGCTCCACCATCTCCATTACATTAGTGTCTCTTTCCAATGCAGTCAACAAGGATAAAAAGGGAAAGTATATTCAGGCCCACATGCTTGAGCCATCATTTGGCGCCAACATATGACACTTTGGCTGGAGCACAATATGGCTGCCATAGATAATTTCCTCAGCAAATAAAGACTTCCAACATTCTGACAATATTATTTCAATTATAAGCAGCCTTGCCATGTGTATCAAATTAGACTGTGAATCTAATTTTCCTTTCATATGTTGTGTTGACATCATTTAGGCTTGCAATTTTAGCTTGGATTCGCCTTTTTAAATATAGCCGATTTCCTATCCAGCTAAATTGAAAAACCTGCAAAGTTATTTTAAATGGCAGTTCTAAGCTGCTTATCCGATAACAGAAATACACCGTCCTGTAATGTGGATGTGTTCTATTATTGGTGGGTTATTTTACTATATAATCCACATGGCTTTATGTGCGAGGTTGATACGTAGCAATACGTTTTCAGAGCATCAGCCCTCAAACTGGAGTGGGAAAGCTCTTTATATACTAACCAAATGTCCTTATAGCTAATTAGGTTTAGCAAATGCTTCAATAACAATTATAGATGTTAAGAAATGTAAACCCAAGCAGCACCTTTTCAGTGGATTTTTTAAATTTTGTGGCTGACATTTATGTTTTTCTTCAAAATGTAAGATTCACACACCACTTAATGTGTTTATTGTTGCTTCATGAACCTGAATTACATTAAGGTTAACTTATGTAAATTCAAAGAGACACTTCAATCAGGTTGTTTGGGTGAATTAACATCAAAATCTGCACCATATGCTTCAGATTAACAAGGCTGTTCAGAAGACTGTTTAAGCTTCCTCCAAATACTGTGTCCATAGGACTCTTTCATTTATTGTACACATGGATTTGGGTGATTCTTTATCACGAATAAACACTGTTGAGATTCACCATTTCGGTCTCAACATAGGATTGAATGTTACAGATGGAATAAATGGTGCACGGTTTTGTTCTAGTCTTTCTTTAAAATACATTAAGGCATAACTGACAAATTGCAGCATAAAATGGTGCCCACTTACAAAAAGGAGTTTTGACTTTCTATGTTAAAGGTGGGGAAGGTAATTTAGGAGAAACCAGCTCGAGTGCGCTAGAATTTGAAAATACACAGCTGGAAAAAATCTGCCACTTCCTTACAGAGCCCCTCCTCCAACACACACAAACGTGCACATGACCAATGAGTTATATATATATATATATATATATATATATGTTTAACATATATGTGACATATCCGAAATTGGACCCCTACATATATGTGTCTGAACATATATGTACATATATATCCATATATGCACACACATATGTACATATATGGGTGCAGTGTATAGGCACACATAGGTTTCACATATATGCACATATATGTGAACAGTGGCGGCTGGTGGAAAATATTTTTGGTGGGGCTGTTGACATAGTGAGTAAAACATTTTTTTTTGGAGAAATGACACCTTAAATTATGACTTCTTGTTAGAGGGGGGGGGGGGAAGGAGAAATTGAGGCTTAAAAATATGAGAAGACCAAAGTTGGGTGTAACGCGTTAATGTAATAATATTACTTTTGTCGGTAACGGAGTAGTGTAACGCGCTACTTTTATAATTCAGTAACCACACTACAGTTACTAACATTGCCCCGACACGCATTACTTCCTTACTTACTAAAATCAGTCATAATCAAACCTCAACACACCTGCAAAGAACACATGCTAAGGTGAAGCTAACACACAGATATAAACAAATAGAAAACAACCGGAAAACAGAGAAGAAGAACAGACTCACGTAGTCTGTTCTTCTTCTCTGTTTTCCAGTTGTTGCCTGTTTTGAATGACGAATACACACTACCGCCGCCTGCTGGTAAGGAGAGTTATTTCCACTCACGCATGCGCAGTTGCGAATCTAGTTCAACGCGCAGCGTCATACTACTTAATGAAAAGTCAAGTATAATATTAATCAAATATGAAGAAGTTAAACTTTAAACATTCATGACTTAAACACTTTATCCAGGATAAAAGCCACATCTACACCTGCAAGGTGAATACAGCTGATAAAAGAAAAAGTGTTTGAATGCGTACATTAACAGGTTTGATGATGTGATACACTCACAGTGCCGCGGTCGGACTGTAGGCTACGTAATGTTACAAAAATAAAATCAATGTGCAGGCTTACGTGAACACTGTTCTACATGAACAATACGGGCAGTTTATACATTATATAAATCAACAGTAGCTGGCGATATATGCTCCAAGTGGAAACAATCCACGGGCACATCGTATCTGTCCCCGGCTGTTTGAAGAGCAAGCATGGGAAACAACAGCTAGCCACAGCTAGCCATGCCTTTCTGGTGTACCAGCTACGTGAGAAGCCTCGTTGATACGTATTGTCTTTTTCACGAGCTTGCTGCGATATATAGCCTACAAATCGGGTTGGTCCGGTCCAAGGTCTTTAAGCAACAGTTTATCTCCCAAACTTGTCCTTTCGAAAGGATTGGAGATTAGCTCTTGAACGGAATTGGGTGGGGACCGAGGTCCGGAGACTCCACCTGCACACGAACAAAGCCATCCTCTGCGTCTAGTGCGTCACCCGGATACGAGTCACTGTCCAAACTACTCACAGATTGGACCGGCGCTGACATTGGCGCCCGGTGATAATCAGATTTGACGACGCTGATTGGCTGAAATTATGTTTCGCAACAGTCAGCTGCTAGTGGCTGCTGCTGCACTGGATGAAGGCTGATTTCTTACCGCCCAGGCGAGAGAGGGTAATGATGGTAAGACATGGGCAAGGCCAGGCAGGAAACATGTGACTTATCAGTAACTTTAGACATCGTAACACAATTTTAAACAAGATTTTATTGTAGATTATACATTTTACTGATACAAATTATATAATATTTACCTTTTTTATTAAAAATAAAAATAAATATAAATATATATATATTTTTTTTTTTATGTGGGAAGAGGTGGGGCGGCGCCCCTAGCGCCCCTATGGACCGGCCGCCACTGTATGTGAAACCTATATAAGTATATGTAAAACATATATGTGCATATAAGTTTAGCCTATATGTGCATATATGTTTATTTACACCTATGTTCAAGGATTATACATAGCCTACCTACATAAAAAAAAATACAACACACAAAATGTATAAGTCCTTAACAAACATTTATTGTCAATAAATGTCAATTATTTAGTCTGCTTTCGGCGAACCCTGAGCTCTGTCAGCTTGTTGTTGATGGCTGTACCCAGCTGGCCCTTCGTTGTGTGTGGCCACTTCTTCATTGTTGCCTCTACAGAGAAAAGAAAATGACATAATGAGATGACAGTGTACAAATGCTCCAAGTCTTCTAAAGACTCCAAACATTCCACTCCAAAGTTTTGCCAAACCACCTGGTGTAGTGTACACGAGCTCCCCTGTGAGTTTATTGGCAGATAAAGCCCAAAGCCTTTATTCAAACAGATGATCTATTTTATTAGTGATTTGTTTCATATATCATTACTATTATTTTTTAATTATCTGAAAAGTCAGAGCATTTACCAAATCTGTCTAAGAAGCTGCTAAGTTTACAATTATTAATTAGAATTAGGTAAAGTTTGGCTTTTCAAAATACTGTTTAAAAAAATAATAATTACATCACATGAACTTCACTTGTATACAAACAACAGAGATCATCAGCACAGGTTGTTTACCAGAAGAGCAATAAGATATGCATTGCAATCAAGAAAATTAATTAAAGACATGATATGGCACAAACACAGTACAAAGGGCATGGTCATTGATTAAGGGTGAAGATGCTGGTTATTTAACACTGCAGAGGAGAACAATTGGTGTCATGGGGTTATTAACGACTATACATATGTAATGTATAACATTACATTGCATTTAGCTGACGCTTTTATCCAAAGCGACTTACAATAAGTACATTCGACCAAGAAGATACAACCTTGAAGAAAACAGAATCATTTAGTACATCAGGTTTCATAGAGCCAAACATTTCAAGTGCTACTCAACTGGCTTTAGATAAGCCAGTCCTTTATTAGTATATAAGTGCTCTGTTAGTAATTCTATCGCTCCAAGTGGAGTCGAAAGAGATGAGTTTTCAGTCTGCGCCGGAAGATGTGTAAGCTTTCTGCTGTCCTGATTTCAAAGGGGAGCTCATTCCACCATTTTGGAGCCAGGATAGCAAACCCACGTGTTTTCGCTGATGGGAACTTGGGTCCCCCTCGCAGTGCGGGTGCTGCGAGCCGTTTGGCTGATGCAGAGCGGAGTGCACGTGCTGGGGTGTACAGTTTAACCATGTCCTGGATGTAGGAAGGGCCAGATCCATTCGCAGCATGGTACGCAAGTACCAGTGTCTTGAAGTGGATTCTAGCAGTTACTGGAAGCCAATGAAGGGAGCGGAGGAGCGGTGTGGTGTGGGAGAATGTAGGAAGGTTGAAGACCAGCCGAGCCGCTGCATTCTGGATGAGCTGCAGAGGTCGGATGGCACATGCAGGTAGACCAGCCAGGAGGGAGTTGCAGTAGTCTAGGCGTGAGATGACGAGAGCCTGGACCAGAACCTGCGTAACACAGAGGACCACCACAGTGGAAGCACACTAGCCCAGAAAATGGGATCTATTAGAAGAGAGCTGTGATCAAGAAGTGAGCAATTGAAAAGTTAGTGATCACCTGACAGTAGGTGCTAATCCGTGCAGATACCATTAATGGGTGTCCTCACTTACCTGATGCTGATCCTGATACTACCATTGATAGCTAATAAATAGTGAAACGGGGATGGTTAAAGTAGTCAACTTGAGGCATCTCTATTAACTTTTATTTTCCTTTCTAAATTCATTCGTTTTTACTCACCGATTATGGCCGCCTTTTTTCCTGGGTCCAGGGCTTCCAGCTGCTCCCCATCACCTCGCTTTGGCTTGCCACCTAAAGTAATATTTCATAATTATTATTTTGCAAATGAAAAGTGGGTAATCCTGCTGATCTGCAGCAGCTAATGTTTACATACTGGCCCACACTTTAGGCTAGAGTGGTTGTCCAGGGACAAATGACACTCAAGGTTCCTTGGGGGTGTTCCAAATAGACCCATACACATTTGGTTATGGGGGTCCTTGAAATGATAAAGTTTGAGAACCACTGGGCTAGAGTGTGGGACAATTGTAAAAAAAACATTACTTGCAACAAATTGCAGCAGCGAAAACAGAGAGTAAGAAAATAGTTACGTTTTTCCATTCTTAGGTGAATCAGTTTAGAAAGAAAAACACATGTGTAAACTGCCTTTCTTTATTAATGACAGGATTGATTTAAAGAGATTTTGAACAGTAGCTTTTTTTTTACCGTTGAGGTTGCTCTCTGAAGCAGGGTTTCAAGGGGAAATGTGCAGAGGAGGAGAGTTCGCACCATTGCTGTGCCAGATTTGGTATGGATGGATGCCTTCCACGCATCTCTTTTGCAAAAGACTCCTGACCCCTTCACAATTTCAATCTGAAAAATACATCACATATAAGTAGGCCTACAACTTTCACAAATATATTTTATGGAATATGACAATTGATTATTAATTAACATTATACAAACTAACATAGTTTGTATAGATCAGTAGTAAATAGTTGTCTACTGCACAAGAATGATAAAGGCACTAAAGTAACAAATCACTGTCCTAAACTTGATCTAACATGGGCACGCACGGTAATGCATCAGTTTTGCAGTTACCCATCAAAAAAATAACCACTGTCCAGATAACATTTTCATGTAACCTATACCTTAAGAATATGCATCTACTTACTGTTTCTGGGGCTTTGGTTTTCTCTGGATCTTCGGTTCTCTCTCCATGGATCTGTAAATTAAACAGTGACATGACAAAATGTATACGGTTAACTTTTACAGTGGTAATAACTTGGAAATATGGACACAAATAACCCTATATACGTTGTTTTATGTCAAATAGCAAAAATATCCAATCTATATGTTTTCCCGCCTCCCGCCTTGAGAGCTTATAGATACATTTTTGACTTGTTACTTACTTTGTTGTTATTTCCACAATCACCACCACCATCATCATCGTCATCACCAGGCTGCTTCTTCTGAGGCTCTGCAGCTGCCACAGTATTTTGGGCTGCTCTCTGCTCCACGTGTGCACCCAGTCGAACTGCAAGAACACGATTATTTGTAGGACTTGGGGACACGAAGGCCGTGGGCACCACACTGTGGAAAGCTGTGTGCCTTCATTCGTTTATTGTGTCGTGATGTTTATAATTTTACAAATAAAGGAACAATGTTTTGACAAACAAAGTGTATCTCAATGGAACAATAACAACGTTGCAAAAACTTGGAAACAAAATCATTTATTCACCAATTTCTCAAATAAATCCAAATACTTTTTCGTGTTAGCCTGAGTGGTCTCAAAGCGTTCCTGCTCTCGTTGGGCCTCCTCTTTGAGAAACTGTAATAGGGCCCCCCTACTTGCCCTCTTCTTAGCAGGCGGGGGACTGAGAGAGGTGGATGGCTCTTCATCCAGTGTAGTGGTGCTGCTACTTGTGCCAGGCTGCCCAGGATCCTTCCTCAATTGCCTGGCCACGAGGAGCGGCCCCAGCTCCACTGGGGGTCACGTCAGCCGAGTCCATCTGGACTGGAGGCTCCATGGAGGGCCGACTCCCGATGGCCTCATGCATTACGGAAAACCACGACCATGTGGCTGCCGTGGCCTCCCCCGCATCAGTCCCGTCCCTGTAGGGGGGGTTTTCAGCTCCTGGGGGACAACAAGGAATGTATGAGTCAGATGAAGACACAATATAAATAGCTTCATTGTATGCATCTAGAAATACAATATCTCACCTTATATTTTCGTTTGAGGTTGTCCCACTTTTTTGCCAGTTGGGTGGGAGTGAGCATCTTCTGCAGAACCTCTCTGTGGAGTAAACCATTTCTAAACTTATAGCATCCCGGCATGCAGAGTGTGATTGCTTCTGACAATTCGATGACACACTCAGGTTCACTGTGGTTCATTCACAGTTACATTGATTATCATACCATGCACCAAAACAATACTGTCAAACAACTCGTGTAGAACTGTAGCTCACCCCCAGGCTTTCTTGGCTGTGTACCTCTTCCCTGAGAACAGGTGCTCATGCTCAGTCCTGTGTTCAATGAGGGCTCTGGTTTGGGCCTCCGTCCCTGTTTAAGGAGAAATGTTATATACATCAGCAAAAGGAAACCTTAAGCCATTAACATTTCACTCACATAATGCCGCATATAAATGACAGCTTAATTATTGAATTGAGCCGATTTGAATATATTGAATTATTTATTACAAATAGATTGTGACTGCCAAATGAATGATGGTACCTTAGTTACGTCTGTATGTGACAGGTAGCCTAGTTAAATGAACAAACACGTGGTTTCCAACTGAAATATGTCCGATAAATAACGAATGCTGTGTACACGCACGTTATTTATTGCAAATCTTGCCTTTAGTTGGGCATTTCACATGAACATTGTTGAGAAAATATAACAGATGTTGCATTATCGTAACGGTATCGTTGTAGGCATACAAATAACATTAAGTAAAAGGTACTTACACTTGTGTAGTTTTTCTGCCGCCATGTCTTTTCAAATGTGCCAGCTGCATGCTGGAGGCAGGGCTTTTAAACCGAGTGAAATCAAGGATTCATGCCTATCAGCTGTGACTGAATGGAAATGACAATAGGCCTACATTAAAATATAAAACGAAAAAAGCGATCATGAAAATGTTTCCAATAAATGAAGAAAATAATTTTTGACCACTTTGTTGTTCAGATATATAACATATTTGTAACTAAATGATGCATTAATTGAAACAAAACACGGTATAAACTGAGGAGTGACTTTTTTTTTATGTTGAAAAGTGGTTTTGAGGTAATTGCGTCACCTGTTGACGGTAAGCCTGTGGGAGGGGCTATGGGTTCAAAATGGACGGTTTTGGCCCTGGAGGATGTCACTCGGAAGAATGTTGCAGTGAAGGCAACAGCTGGGACGTGTTCAGGAGTTTGCTGCAGAGAAGGCAACAGCAGAACATGTTTACTCTGAATGAGTGATGGACGGCCTGTTTTGGTCTTTTATTTTGTTTGTTTAAGGTGTGCTGTTTCGTTATTTTTTTGTTGCCGTTATAAATAAAGCTTTTTTTTTAGCTTAAAACAACCGACTAAGCCATGTTTCGAATGGACAATTAGAACCCCGTCACAGTATTGTAAAGAACACGGAATGCAGGACAAACTGATAAGAGAAATTAGAGGGTTTTTAACTTTATTATAACAACATTTCTGAGTCATTGGCATGAAGTCCAACAATTTTCCGACACTTAGCTAAAGCATCGACAAAGTGTCTGCAACGGAGAGCTGCTGTGATCACCCTCTGCATGATGTAAGCTACACAGGGCATATTATCTCTGCTTCTATCATACTGCTACCACTATCTGTTCTCCCAGTCCTGTGAAGCTTAAAAAAATGGCTGGCGCATCGTTCGGCAAAATGCCTTTCCTTCACTTTCAATGCACCTAAAGCGAATGAGTGATCAGTTACAGCGAGGTAGTGATGGTTCATGTCCAGTGAGCTTCAGTCATACGTGTAGCTTTAGTTAGTGCGAATGCTGAGGGCCGTGAGTCCTCAAAATGTTGAGAGGGGCCGTCTCCTCTTGAAATAATAAGGCGGTCTGTGACAAGACTCATTAGTGTAAGGATGTTTCAAGTGCTGATTTTGATTTGAATTAATGAAATGACTGCGCGAGACAAAGAAGAATGCTTTTAACTTAGCAAGAGTTTACAGGAGGGATGCAATCCTGTGTGTGTGAGAGATTATAAGCCAAAATTGTGTTTTATACTTGTGCCTCACATACATGTATTATGATGTTATTTTCAAGTGTATATGTGTGTGGGAAGTCACAGCGAACACATACTGCCTGACAATTAGTCATGTCCAAAGCTCACCAAAAAGGCATTCGAAGGAGCCAATTCTCTCTCACTCACACACACACACACACACACACACCACACACACACACACACACACACACACACACACACACACACACACACACACACACACACACACACACACACACAAAAGATTGCTATTGCCTGAAGCTGAAATGTCTGGACGGGGACCCAATCATGCTTTAGTTCAAAGATGAGAACAAAACCCACACACACACACACTCTCACACACACAGTTATGGAAAGCAATGCATGGAAAACAGTTGGTTCTGTTGCAGCGGGTTTCATCATGTTGAGCGACTGGAAAAGAACATTGCTCTGCTCTACACTATAAATGTTGGTTGGTTGCATTCATGCATTTGAGAGTTCATATTTGTGATTTTCCTTAAGCCCTATTATTATCATATTTGATTTACATGTTTGTTACTCTAATTCACTCAAGACAAGGTTTTCAATAACCTGACACTACCTACACTCATTAGGACATAGGTTCCAATTAACAACCCATTTTAACGATTAACTCATGGTCACGTGCAATGTTAGATAGATAACGTTCGCTAGCTAAATAGCTTAGGTCTCTAGCTTAACTCGTGTTTATACATTTTACCCTGAGGACCTTTACTTGTTATAAGTTATAATAAACTGTCGACATGAACTTTAACGTGTAGTCAGACCGGCTGATGTGTTTTGCTTTCTGTAAATCCTCATAACAGGGGCCATCCACACTGCACGATAGTACAGAGTTATTAAAGTCCTCATCACAATTTATTTATGTTGAATTAAAGAATTGATTAGATTTCTAATGTCAGTATGTTTTATGCATGAAAGGTTCTCAATCGTTTCCAGCATTTCTCCTGAACAGAGCAGCTTTGTATGTTTTAGGATTAGGAGTTTAACAGTATGTTTACGCATGGCTATGCATCAGCTGGGCTCACCAACAAAATGCAAGGTGCAAGATATGCACGCTATGGCTCCATATTAAATCATTAGGGTTCATGATCTGGAAAAAACCTGTACAACATTTCAAGGCACTTAAACCAATAGCTGATGTTTTATTAGTCCTAGGTTAGGGTTATTTAGAGCAGCGGTTCTCAAACTGTGGTCCGCTGACCACTGGTGGTCCGCGAGGGTACTGCAGGTGGTCCGTGGAAAAAAAGTTAAATAAAATCCACTTTTTATTATCAAGGATTTTCGGGGACCACCTCATGTGACTTGCTCTATCGAAATCAGTCGCATTGACCCGAAGACACATTTTGAGTTGTATACACAGTTGGAAAGAGGAGATTCCTAGCTTTCTAATGATATCAGGCAGTGGGGTAGTGGTTGTTGGGCTCATCGGACATTTATGAGAGAAAATCTCTGATGTCCGAGTGCAAGTGAATGCACCACAAGACACGAGCCTTATAACTCCTCCCCCGGCCCTGGCGCGAGCGTGGAAATATGATTGCCGGCGATTTCATTTGAACTGGACGGCGCAAAACGAGAAGCATCCGGACTTACTGGAACGAGGTATTTGCAGTCTACAATGACAGAGAAGAGGCTGTCAAGTTTGGCTGTACTCAGCATTGAATCAAAACGCACTAAAGCTTTGGATCTTAATCAGTTTGTGAGGCGTTTTGCTGAACAGAATGGCAATCGCCGCATCATAACAGTGATAGGAATAATATGATTGTTAATATTATCATATTAATTCAGACAAACATCGATGAGACAGTTAATTAATGTACTTATTGCAGCAGTCTGCATAGATTTGGTTCCCCTGCTGGTCTAAGAGTGAAACAAACTAATTCAGTTATTGTTCAGTTAAAATGCATTCAATTATGTCTGCCATCTTATATATCTCTATTTAAGGCTTTACTGATGTGCCACAATAATGTCACCTAATGTTATTCAGTTAAAATATCAATATGTTGGCTTTCCAAGTTAACATTGATTGATATGACTGCGATTAAATCAGCATACTTCTGCCAGGGGATGCCACCCCTCAAAATCTCCTGCCACCCTAGATCCACCCCTGAGTAGGCTATATTTTTTGTTTCGTTTATTTAATAAGTTAATTTCAGGACCACTTTGGGAATTTTGTTTGTTTGTTTTGAGATTTAAATAGATTTTGAAAGTGGAGATAGAGAGAGAGAGAGAGAGAGAGAAGCAGCGCCGTCTGCTTTTTGCAGTACAGTATCTAAAGTAGGACTAAGCATAGTGGTAGTTTTTTGTATAGCTGTCTGCCCCGTTCTGTGAGTGCACTGCGCGCGTGCGCACTTGTGGCATTGTTTGGGATGACCTAATTAAAATACCGTCCGCCGTCCTCTTTGAGAAACATACACAACGCAGACAGACACCGGTCACAAAAGTATCAGATAGGCTTCAATTAACTTTTGATTGTCTATAATTAACTATAAAAAAATACCGGCGTTTTAACACTACGTTTATATATGTACTTATTTTTACGGTTTGCATATGAGGTGGTCTGCGAAAATCCTTGATAATAAATAGTGGTCCGCATAAACAAAAAGTTTGAGAACCCCTGATTTAGAGAGTCTGAAAAAACCCAAAAAAAGTACCATTATTTCTAATTGTATACTTTAGAAAGAAAGAAACAAATGACAAAGCAGATGACAACGTAGCTCTCCTATGTTCAATTGACTTTAAAATAATCCCAGCTTCAGTAATGTTCTCTAAATGGTACTAATTAAATACCAAACATGATTTAAATCTAGTTAGGCTGAAGGACTGAAGTAAGGAACTTTCAGGTCACATCTTCCCACTGCTTTTGGCTCATTAGTATTATGTAACAAAGAATGTGAATAATTGTTGTATCTCAACTCAATTAGCCTGTTTTATTCCTTTGTGTCTTCTTTTAACATGAAGCATAATGAGACTGAATATATTTTAGGGTCACATCAACCCAATTAAATATGTCTTCACGCCTCAGCGGGTTACAGCAGAATACTTTTTAAAGTCCCAAATGCTTACCTTGTGCAACTCGTCGTTGTTTAAGCTTTAATTACTATTTCATTAAAAAATAATATTAAGGTAACCTTGATGGCCACGGTAGGCTCAAAAGTTTAAATGTTCTGTATTAGTTTGTTAAAGTTATGCAGTTGCTGGGAGTGGCTGTGTTATATGGTTTCTGTGGGGCCAAACAATTAAAGTTATTTCTTGGCGCTTGTTCTTCACACTAAGAGGCTGCCAGGGAAAAAGGAAAGGCTTAAGGCCTCTCAGATGTTCAAGAATAGTCCTTGACGTAGAAAGGGTGATGGATGCCTTTGTAACCACAAGGCTGGATTACTGCAACGCTCTATACGTGGGGATGGACCAGGCCTCAATAAGATGCTTGCAGCTAGTCCAGAACGCAGCTGTGCTTCTTCTTACTGGCCACAAAAAGCGTGACCACATCACCCCAATTCTGGCCTCACTGCACTGGCTTCCAATTCGGTTCCGAATTGATTTTAAACTCCTTTTATTTGTTTTTAAAGCCCTAAATGCGCTGGCTCCGGCCTATATAGCTGAACTCCTCCAGCGCTACACCCCAACCAGAGCCTTAAGGTCTGCTGACCAGCTGCTGCTGATAGTGCCTCAGACCAGGCTTAAAACCCGAGGGCACCGAGCCTTCGCAGCAGCTGGCCCCAGGCTCTGGAACACTCTGCCCCTCCATGTGAGGTCGGCCCAGACCCTAGGGGTTTTTAAATCTACTCTTAAAACACACTTCTTCTCTCTGGCCTTCTAGGCAGAGCGGAGCACGACTCCTGACAATTCTCTGTTTTGTTTTTATTTGCTGTTGTAAATTAAGTGTTGTTATTACATATACAGCACTTTGCCTCGACCAAAAATTGTTTTTAAAATGTGCAATATAAATAAAACTTGATTTGATTTGAACATGTTTTTCAAATCAAATCAGGTTTTATTTATATTGCACATTTTAAAAACAATTTTTGGTCGGTTTTACTCAGGGCACTGTCTGTCCTATTCCGCTCGCTGAAGAGAGGTGAGGCCTCCTTTTATATGGTGAGATGCGCGCGCATTCAGGTAGGCCCGACCAAAGGCCGACTACGTCTATAGAAATCTCAGCAGGAGAATGCTCGCAGGATAAGGTAGTACCCATAGAGTCCAGTAGAGGGCTCCGCCTGTGTTAATATAACAAGGGTTACAATACGTAACCCGGCGTTATTACCCGTCCCCTTGTGTGTTATGAAGGTTTTTCTGCATGTAAACGGTCTGCTGAGTCACAAACCCTCAAAGTACACCCTGTTGCGAGTAAAACTAACACATACAATATCTGTCTATTCTGCCCCAGAATGCCTCGTTGGAGATTTCTCTTTTTCCATTTGTTTCTTCCGGGAACCAAAATGGACCAATCCGGAGCTCCTCACTCACCAGGGGTCCTTCTCTGGTCGATTATTTTCATTTCCTCGCTCCTCGGTATCACCGGAAGTTGATTAGTCTGCGCCATCTTGAGTACCGTCGCATGGTGCTTATTTCTGCCGGAGGAGCGATAATGGAGGAACCACCAGACCATCCTCTGGTGAAATCCACAGATAGAGTTGCTCGTAACATTGTGTCTGTTTTTGTCTATTTTTCTTTACTTGTCGCACTTTAGGTTAGTATTTTCAGTTATTTCCGCTGCTAAGCACAGTGCAGTTCGCTCTGAATTACAACTATGCAGTTCCTGTGCACTGTTGGTCTCATTTGAATCACTTTAGCACTGATATCATGCCGGACTGTTCTGGCTGAGTTGCACCGGGGCTCTGTTGTTTACACGAGGGAGCAGCTGATGGACCTACAATCTAGCAGCATGTCTAGACTGAGACACGAAATCCCCAAGGAGCTGAGGAGGAAACAACGGGCCTGCAAAGCGGGGAGAAGACGACTGCTAAGGAAGAGGAGATACAGACCCTATCTTCCATCGGTCGTTATGGGGAACGTAAGATCTCTAGCAAACAAAATGGACGAGTTAACATCACTCACAAAGAGTCAGAGCGTGTTTCGTGAGGCCTCAGTTATGGTTTACACAGAGACATGGCTGCATGACAACATCCCGGATTCGATTGTGAGTCTACCCGGCTTTCAGTGTGTACGAGCGGACAGGAATTGCAGTGAGAGCGGCAAGAAGACCGGAGGGGGAGTCGCGATCTATGTAAACAGATGGTGCAATCCTGGACACATTACGGTACGTCCACACAGCCGCGTTAAAAAAATCTTGAAAATCTTGGAGGTGGGCGTGTCTGAAGCTTGGGGATTTTTTGCGACCAACAACCAATCACATGAATCTCCCGCCCCCGACATACAAAGCAATAGCAATGTTAAAACGAAGTAAACTGGATATAAAATCCCCAAACAGGCGAAAACCTACCAGTTTCACCCACTGTCTCTGCCACCTCCCTCCATGCCTGGTTCCTCCGGTTTGTGGTCATAGAGAACCGGGTGATTTGCTACCACAATAAATCTCCTCCATTTTTAGGAATATAGAAAATGAACTGCGGTATGTCACTCCCAGCTTGCACGCGGTTTGATTGGCTAGCGCTTGAACTGTCAGATTTGCATAAACGGGATTTGATTGGCTGACGCTTCCACCTCAGCTTCAAAAGTTGAACATTGCTCAACTTTTGAATCCTGAAAATCTTCGCTTTGCTTCCCATAATGCAGTTCGGCGAAAAGTGAGGCAACGTGACTTCACCCCATTCAAAGTGAATGGGCAGAAGCGTTGGAAGATTTTTTTAACGCGGCTATGTGGACGGGCCATTACAGTGAAGGACCGTATGTGCAGCCCGGACATTGAACTGCTGGCTGTAAGTATTCGTCCCTATTACCTGCCAAGAGAGTATTCCCATGCCATTATGATGGGGGTTTACATTCCTCCCACGGCGGATGCGGCGCGGGCTGCTGACGTCATCAACTCCGCGACTGCACGACTTCATAGCAATATCTGGGGATTTCAACCATGTCAATCTAAAGAAATCTCTTCCCACCTTTAAACAGTATGTTGATTGCATTAGACGTACTGTATGCTAATGTAAAGGAGGCATATAGCTCAATAGCACTCCCCCCCCCTTAGGCAGATCAGACCATAACCTGGTGCACTTAAAACCCCTTTTTAAACCAGCAGTCCAGCGGCAACCTGTGACTACCACTACTGTGCGGGTGTGGTCGCAGGAGGCTGTGGAGACTTTACAGGGATGTTTTGAGGTGATTGACTGGGATGTCCTCTGTGATGCACATGGGGAGGATATAGACGGACTCACAGACTGCATCACCGACTATATTCATTTTTGCACGGACAATATAATCCCCGTCAGAACAATTAAGTGTTTTTCCAATAATAAACCCTGGGTGACCAAGGAACAGGAAAAAAGCTGCCTTCAGGAGATGAAGAAGGCACAGTTACAACTGAAGAAGGAAATACAAACGGCTCCCTCCCCCAGCTCCTCACCCCCTGTGACCCCCAGGGAGCCTTTCCTCCCATCTCATCGCTCTCTCTCAGCCCCACTGTGCATGCCCCCACTCACCATCACTGCAGAGGACGTGAGGGGAGAGTTCAGCCGTCTACACCCAAGGAAGGCTGCAGGGCCTCAGCCCGTCTGCTGAAAGGATGTGCTACTCAGCTGTGTGCACATTTTCAACCTGAGCCTGGACATGATGACCGTCCCTGCCCTGTGTTTCACAACCGAAAACAATGAGTTGCAAGAAAAAAGAAAGGCGGAAGAGGGAACTGCAGCAGACAGAGGCAACCTACTAGGTTACTATTGTTTATGTATTGACTTTAAATTGTAGGCTACTATAGTAGGCTACTATGAAAACAAAAAGTGTCACAAATATGCAACCCAAATAAGAACATCTTTAAATATTTTGTTATTTAATTCTAGGTGACTCCAAAAGATCTCTGGAAGTAACAAGAAGCCTAGCAGAGATGATTGTTAAGGACCTGCAGCCTCTCTCTGTGGTTGAAGATGAGGGTTTTAATAATGTTGTAAAGACACTTGATCCATGCTACAAGATTCCAAGTAGGAACACTTTAATGTATGAAGAATGCCGCTCAAAAGTGAAGAAGTGTCTGGATGATGCAAACAGTGTTGTACTCACAACAGACACGTGGACATCAAGAGCCACGGAGGCATATTTAACTGTCACATGCCATGTTATTGACGAGAACTGGCAAATGCAAACATATGTCCTAGAAACGTGTAGTTTTGCAGGACAACACACTGCTCACAACATTTGCTCAGAGTTGAAAAGAATCACTGATGAATGGGACATAACTGACAAGGTTCAGGCTGTAGTCACTGATGATAGTGCCCATATGGTTGCTGCAGTGTGCAGAGCAGGTTGGGCGCATTATCCATGTTTTGCACAAACATTGAACCTAGTGGTAAAAGACTCCATTAAGGCACTTCCTGATTTGACATCCAGCACAGATGCATAGTACCTGGAGTACCTCGAAAACAGAAGAGCCATCCAGGCGTCTGAGAGTCTCAACAAAGAAACAGACGTGTTGGTAGTCCAATTCTTTGAGGAGATGCCATGAGGGGAATTTGGCTGAACCAAGAACCTGGAACCTTTTCAGGGAATTAAACTGAATTGGATGAACAGACTGCTGCAAGGAAGGAGCGCTCTAAAAACCATCGACTCGTGTGTAGTGACACTCATCGACACACGCTTGCTTCACAGAGAGTGGATTGCTGTACTGTCTGTTCCTGAGCGTGACTAAACTAGATTTTTTTTATCTACCTGATTAACTAGTATAAATAAGCGTTTTGTGGCAAAAAGGGAGGTGGATCTTCATTCAATATGCACAAATTGAAACTGAAATAAAAGGCATTAAGATATGATGCAACAGAAAAATACATTTAGAAACTGTCATTAAAAAAACTACGAAAATAAAACAAGCAAAAAAAAAAAAGGACCGGTATAAAATACAAAATAAAAGCTACTCTGCATTATGACGACATCGCAATATCTGAATAGTTATTTGTTTTAATCGGAAGCAGCAACAAAAGAGAAGTCTTCAGCCTGGATTAAAAAGCTGTATATTGTGTCAATGGTTAAAATCAGCCCCATACATTTATTTTCCAGGGGCCACAACAACAAAGTCCTTTACCTCCTTCATTGACATGACATGAAGCAAGTGTCAAGTTATGAGTAGCAAACTCCCCACCGAAAACTGAGTCTTTGAGCTTGTTGAGTGTCTCACGGCGTGTTTAGGATGTGACGTGACGCTGACAGGAGGAGACAGCGCTGCAGCGACACAACACTCAGGAAGTGAGGCTGCCCACGGTGGGCTTTTGTTCTCCTGTCAATCACAGAATAAAGAGAGGGAACACAAGAGGAAGTCACAGTATCTGAATAAATGGGTGGCAATGTCTCCATCAAGTCTCATCAAGTGTTTGAGACTGCATAGTCAGCTGGAAGGAGTTACAGGTCAGCAGCTCTATGGTCAGTCAAATATAGTCTCCTTTTTCTACTATTGTTGCAGTTTCCTCCATCTTTGTTGCATTGTTGAAGGAGCCAGTGGCGGATCTAGACCAATTTTACTGGATGGAAATACTGGGGCCAGTTTTTATATGAGAGGGGAACATTAAATGAGTCAAACAGTTTAACATTATACATTTTATATAAAGTCATAGCGCGATAAAAAGACATCAAATATCGTTGTTGTTCATTTTTAGCAACAAAAATAGTTTCAGTAGTTAAAAATGTGTCGTCTTACATTCTAAAAGGCATTCCAGTTAACTTCGGCTACACACAACACATCCGCTTATGGGAGAAGCCCATGACTCAGGACTTTCCGAAACTACGCCTTTTTGGGGGAACAAAAAATAAACCCTTTGAATCTTGAACCTCTCTTTGTCCCATACTAACAGCTTTATTCATGTACAGTCTCTCACTCATACAAACGAACACAGTACGTAGCTACAGCTGTGCCGCTGGCTGTCAGCCGCACAATTCCTGGCCCGCAAATTCTTGGGTCTAGCTATGTGTACTGATTGTGTGTATTTCGCGGGTTGAGTGATGTACAATGACAATGGCATCCTGTGGAGGAATTCTGCAATGTTTTACCGTTACATCACGAAAACGCACAGCAGAACCAGACCCTGGAGCACCGGCCTCTTTACTTACTCCTCTTCATCCCCTATGGGTAATAAGGCTGAGATGAGAACCCTCCATCGTATTTAGTCCTTAGCAATATGCTGCGCCTCCCCCATGTAGGGATGGGTACCGAGCCCCGGTATTAAACGGGCCCCGGGCCGGAGTTATTAAAGACAGTGGTACCGTTAAGCTGTGACGTTATCTGACTTTTTATCGGTACTGGAGACATTTAAAAAATATATGTCATATGTATTATTACATAAACATTATATTGCAGTTTTAGTTTCGCCAACTCCGTTTCTAATATGCATTAAGACTACAAAATGCATCTATGATGTATTTTCGATCTTATTTTCGATCTTTCCAATCCAGACGAGAGATCTCTCCCGTCTGTGTGCGAGGGGGCGGGGCAGTTTGTAAAGGTCTCCTGACTGTGTTACAGACTGTCATCCTGGTTAGTGGTTACTCTGTCTTCTGTCTTCGGTCTTCAGGACAGTGTTGGATTTGTTTGTTAATTGGATGGGACTTGATTGGAGTAATTTTCTCGTTTGTGTGTTTGTTTAAATATATTTGGCCTTTGTTTATGTGATTGACTGATTTACTCAAATAAAAAGGTTGATGAATTATCATCTAATGATTTGTATGATGTTTTATTTATGTTAAAGGTCACTTTGAATGATTTGAACTAATGATAATGTAGAATAATAATATTTTAAATTCGGGACGGTCCACATTCAATTCGGGACGGCTTAGATTGTATTTCGGGACGGTTCCAGGAGGATGGTGAAAAAAGTTAGTCGAGAGCCTCAACTAGGATGTAAGTACAGTTCTTTACTTTAAAATACTTTGAGGCAATAGAGCTGCCTTTCCACATTCATTCTATGTTCCCGATGTAATTGTTACGACGGGAAACAGGGGAAGGACCCAGAAGCAGGCGTTTGTGCGCACACACACACACACACACACACACACACACACACACACAGGCAAACAAGCCGTCAGCAGCACTCACAGAATATGAAGGAATCTATTAAGTTAGCTGTGAACATAGTGCAAGCCAGAATGTCTTGTGGAGTGAGGGGGTTATATAATTCCAATAGCAACAACAATATTAATGTATCATGTGTTTTGGCAGACATCGAACCAAAGGAAGAGGGCAGCAGTGTTGCAGGGCCTACCATGGTACATGAGGGAGAATCCTTCAACATTCATGAAGATGTGTGAGGTAAGCGCTGACATGTCGTTCAAGATGATAGCAAAACTAGTTCACAATGAACAGGGTTACACTAGTCGTTTCCGTCGTCGTCTGTGTGTATGCACATATGGCAAAGCATCTCTCAAGCACTTTCGTTGTTGTTTTTTGTTTCTTTTTGCATGAAGCCAAGGGAATGATGTGATTGGAATCCTTTCAGTCGTTGAAGATGTGAAGGAACCTCTTCCAGCTTCCAACAATGATGTCGCCCTCGTGATCGAGGAAAGGATAGTCATACGTCACCTTGGTGATGTACCCAATGCTTTTGTGAACCTGATGGGATTGCAGTACATGCTGAACCTTGACTATCCAAAAGACTTGAAATATACCTTTGAGGTGATTCAGCGCCTGTTCATGGGAATTGGGTTGGACTCGTGCACTCCCAGGGTCCACTCTCTAAAGAATACATTGCTCAGTTAGAGAGATGGCCTAGGAAGATGTCTCTGCATATGTCCCAAAGGATGCATTCTCATTTTTCGTCATTTGTCCACTGTTCTAAGAGGAAAATGCAGGATTTGGAAAAACTTGTCCATGCTTTTATCCTCAGTAGACTGGACTACTAGGGCGGGCCATACTATATTTGTTTTGTAAATCGGTCGAGAGGGGTGTTCATATAACGTATTTTGGCGTGTAGAACATAAATCTGAAGATATTTTTCAATTCTGATAATCCTAACCTACATCGATTTGCAGTTGAATATTATCTATTTTTCAATTATTTTGCTATTCTTCTGGAAAAAAGAGACTAAGTTGTGGGGGGTCTTATTTTGAAGTCAGGGCTTTTATGTTCCTGTCTGAAGTGAAACTTACAGGAAATGAAACTTACTTGTGTATCAGTGTTTTCAGTGTGAACTAGTTGAAATGGCTCAAGTCAAAACAAGGGCAACATCTACTTCTCATTTGAGTAATCTTGTTGGCACTGGGCGAGAGCTGTTGGTGTCTGAACTGCCAACTGTGAGGGATATCCTGAGGTATGGCATCTACTTGAGGGATCAAAGTAAAGATGATAGGAGGAACTACCCAGTGGACCAGCTGGTGGGTGATATCTTCCCTGGTCTGATTGGTCAGTGGAGCAAAGCGAATGCTCTTTTCAGGCCACCTGTTATTAATGAAAAGGTGACCATCATGTCCAAGCTCAAGGAGGTCTGGAATCAGGCAGTGAAGTATTCCCTTGGGAAGGGCAAACTTGATGCCAAAGAGAGGTTCAGTGTCAAGTTAGACCAATTATTTGATATTTTGACTTGCAAGTGTCAGATTACCAGTTGTGAGGGGGGAGGCTGTGATGGCTGTGTGATCCAAGCCCACATTAACTTTTCCTGCAGCAGAGAGAAAATGATTCCTTTAAAACAGGGCTTCTCAAAGTTTTGATGAGTGAGGGCCAATTTAGGTACCCAATATTGGATTGAGGGCCGCCCAAGAAAAAACAGAACACAAAATAATTCCAAAACAAATCCTTTCTTTATTGTACTAACCAATTATACATACAGTCAGGGGCGGACTGGGAGGAAAAAGTGGCCTGGGGATTAATTGACAGACAGGCCCACTATGCGCGGCATGTATCGGCCGGCCGGCGACGAAAGTATGTTTCTTAACAAAAACCCCTTATGCATTTAATGTTATTTTGGACCATTATTCATATAGTAATCACATTACCTGAGCCCTTGAGTTGCCTAGAGCAAAATAGTTACAGCATATATGTATTGATTTTAATGTTAACAGATCATTGATGCAATAACATTTGGACCCAATTTGCCTGACTTGACACATGGAATAAAACATGGGCGTAGGAAGCATCCTCAATGTGGGTGAGACAATTTAACGGGGTGTGGGCAGGTGGTGGACCTCACCTCTTCTAGGGGGGTCCGGGGGCATGCTCCCCCGGGAAGACTAAATCTATGGATACATCTCTCAACACCCATATGAAACAGAACTGTAAGCAGATTTCCTTTTTCTTTCAACATTTATTTGAACAGCAAGTGGAGGCAAAAGTGACTGCACCCAAAACAATAAACCTTCTAGCTAACTAGCCTAAACTCAGTAACAGAATGTGGGCAACACGTTCTTCTCCACAGCCGCGCGACCTCTGAGTCAGACGTCACTTCCCCCTTTTCTATCCTACGGGTACAGCCACTCCCCCTGAACCCCGTTTCCCTGCCAAGTCCCCCCACCCTCCCCTATGCAAGCTCCTCCCTCTGAATCCAGGGCTCGCTACAATACTGTATACTGTATACACAAACAATACAAAAACGCCTTTATGCTTTGGAGCTTGTTTATCCATCTGTAACACCCCTCCAGGGAGTGGCCGGAACACTTACAAATGTGGGCCGGAAGGATTTAGGCAAAGAAAAAAAATTATTATTTAAAAAAACAAACAATTGTTATTATTTTTTTATTTTTTTTGTCACATTAACTATTGCGGGCCGCCAGAAACATTTCCGAGGGCCGCCATTGGCCCGCGGGCCGCACTTTGAGAACCCCTGCTTTAAAAGATCTTGCATACATCAAGGGACAGAAAGAGAAGGTTGGAAGTAAAGGACACCACCAAATGGGGGCCCCTGATCTGCAGGAGCACAAGAGACAGGTGAGGACATTGGAAAGGCAGGGGATGGAAAACATGGCTGAGGAAAGGAGAAGGAGCAAGGAGGGAAATGCTGCAGCAGCAGACAAGGCAGCCAGGAAGGATGTTAAGAAATGTATGGCAGATGGTGATGAGGATCTGGAATTGGAGAGTGGTGCTGAAGATGAGTTTTTCCCTGAAACTGAACCTGAGCCTGCAGCTTCAACAAAAGGACAGAAAAACTATGATGATATTCCAAATATTGCGCTTGCTAGTGTTGGGTATGGCATAGGGCTGAGAGCAACTGCAGCTCTGATTGATGCAGGAATCATCACAGAAGACAACACAAGTAAAGTGATTGATAAAAACAAGGTCAAGAGAGCACAGGAAAAGTTGATGAGAGAGCTGGGAGAAGAGTTTGAGGAGAAGTGCAGGGAGATGGGGGGGATATCCTGCATCCTCTTTGATGGGCGGATTGACCTGACCAATGTGATGATGGAAGCTGAGGGCAGTGACCAATCTTTTCCTGCAAAGATCAGAGAAGAACAGTATAGTGTTGCTGGTGAGCCTGGCAGCAACTATCTGTTCCACTTTACCCCAAAGAAAGCAACTAAAGAGGACTCACATGCTGAGCAGATTGCTAAGGTCCTGTTTGCCTGGCTGAAAGAAAGGGGTTTTGATAAGACCTTATCGGCCATTGGAGGAGACTCAACTAATGTCAACACTGGTGTGAAAGCTGGGGTAATGCGAAAGCTGGAGCTGCACCTGGGGAGAAAGCTGGTGTGGTTGGTGTGCAACCTGCACACTGGTGAACTTCCCCTGTGCCATCTCATTGGTGGCCTTGATGGTCCTACTCTGTCAGACAACAAATTATCTGGGCCAATTGGAAAGCTCCTTGATTCCGTTACAGACTTGGATATCAATCCTAACTTCACCCGGATCTTTGTTGGCCCTCCACTGATCAAGCTGCCTGACAAGGTCATTCAAGATCTCTCAACTGGCTATACAATTGTCTGTGCAGTCAGGGATGGAGTGCTTCCTGCAAGGCTGGCTCTGTTGGAGATTGGACCAGTAAACCACAGCCACTGGCTCACCACAGCAAACAGACTTCTCAGGCTCTGGATGTCAAAGCACAGACTTAAAGGAAAGAAACTGAAGAATCTACAATTGATTGTGGAATTCATCATTGGAGTGTATTATCCATGTTGGTTTAAGGTGAAGGTCAAGCACTCCTGGATCGAAGGGCCTAGGCACATCCTGTTTCAGCTTATCTATTATTGTAATATTATATTTTATTATAATGTTATGTGGCTGTGAAGCACTTCGGTAAACCCTCTGTTTTTAATATGTGCTATATAAATAAAGTGGATTGGATTGGATTGGATTTCAGCTGGACTGCCTCAAGTCCCAGAGGAAGGAGGTGCTGGACCTTTTGATGCCAACTGTGAGAAGATCTGCTTGGTATGCCCACAGTGAAGCCATCCTCCAAACACTGCTGTGCTCTGAGGATCAGAAGGAGAGAATTGAGGGGGTGGAGAGAATCCTGGCCATTAGGGGAGAGGGGGACCCAGACGGACACCTGACATCAATTGTGATGCTTCCAGCATTGGGGACTTGATCAGCTGGTCAGAAGGTGTGTCAGAGCCACCTCTCACCTGCTTGCTAAGCGCACCTCGGAGGTGAAAAACGTCATCAAAACCCCCATGGAGGTACTCAACTGGCCTTGCCATACTCAAAGCATTGAGAGGGTTGTTAAAATGGTGACCGAGGCTTCTGCTAAGTACTTCTCACAGGAAAAGAGGGATGGAGGAGGGATCAGAGCTCAGGAGACTGATGTCCAAGAATGAGTCAAAGCAGGACTTGTGCAACCTGGCAAAGTTCAAGAAGTCAGAAGATTGCTCTTTGTAATCTTATCCAGTTATATATATATGCAGTTCACCTGTTAATAAATATGTAAAATGTATTTGGCTTTGTCTTATATAGAGGTTCGAAAGGGTAAAATTGCCAATTTAGAAATACAAAACGATGTAGGTTAGAGTTATCTTATCCCAAAGATAAGCTCATATTTGAATTCCCCATAAGAAAAGACATCATTTAGACACCCCTCATGTTAGGATTTCCTTCAGATTCATGTTGGCACCTGAGTATGACCCGCCCTACTGGACTACTGTAATGGTGTCTTCACAGGTCTCACTAAAAAAATCTATTAGAAAGCTGCAGCTGATTCAGAACGCTGCAGCTCGAGTCCTCACTAACACTAAGAAAGTGGATCACATCACTCCTGTTCTGAAGTCTTTACACTGGCTTCCTGTGTGTCAAAGAATAGATTTCAAAATACTGCTGCTGGTTTATAAAGCACTGAATGGTTTAGGCCCAAAATACATTTCTGATCATCTGCTAAATTATGAACCATCCAGATCTCTCAGGTCTTCAGGGACTGGTCAGCTTTCTGTCCCCAGAGTCAGAACTAAACATGGTAAAGCAGCGTTTAGTTATTATGCTCCAAATATCTGGAACAAACTCCCAGAAACCTGCAGGTCCGCTGCAACTCTTACTACTTTTAAATCCAGGCTGAAGACTTTTCTTTTTGTCGCTGCTTTTAATTGAACTATTCATATCTTAACCTGTTAAGCCCTGAGCCTGTTTTTCATTCCCAGAACAAATGACTATAACTTCACTTCTAAACGGGGTGAATTAATAATCTTTTTTCTCAAAGTAATGATAAACCTGTGAGTTGGATGTAGAAAAGTCAGAATCAATATAGAACTTTTTTATTTGAAAGTAAATTCAGATTGAACATAGTAAAAACATAAACAAAAAACATTACTTGTAGTGAAAACCACCCTTGAATGATGGGATAGTAGACTAAAAGCAGGAGGGATAGTAGACTTTAGGAATCCAAACTACAACATATAATAAGTACCCTGTATCAAGATTGATGCAAAACAAGTGAAATTTGACCTTTTTAGAGAGATATAGAAAAAACAAACCACTTCTGGGGTCATTTGGGTGCATTTTCCATATCTCTGGCCCCCATCGGTCGATTTTGATTTACGTCTCTTTTTAACCCTTGGAGCCAATAGAATCGAGGGGAAGTTCCTAAAATCCATCTCAACATTACCCATTGGTGAAGGAGTGATGCATAGCCAGAATGCCCGGAACCGGAAGCTGGGTTGTAGCTCTCATAGCAGCTTGATATGAAATCTCTGTTATTGACAAAAATGGAATGATGGATTATCAGTAATCATTTCAAAGTGACAGACACATTGGATTAACCCTGGGGGGCGCAGAGGCATGACAGGAGGGGGCGCGAGAGACCAGGAGTGTGAAGCTGACAATTGAGCGGCCCGACCAAGCAAGGAGGCAGAGGCAGAACGTCCAAAAATATAACCCGGTGTGGGCATTTATTAAACTCGAGCACAGGACTCACTCACTGTTCCCGTGAGCACAGTCACCAGCCACCACAAGGATCTCACACACCCTCTCTGCCAACACAGACAGGGAAACAGAGCCTAAATACCCACACACTAATCAGCACAACAAAACACAGGTGAGGGGGGAGGAGACAACACAGTCAGCAGTAACATGGAGAAAGGGGACACTTTTCAAACTAAACCACATGTGCAATAGTACAAGGGCCGAAGCCGTCAGTCCACAGAAGTTACCTTCGTCACGAGCGAGAGCGCGAGCGCGAGAGCGAGAGAGAAAAAAAAATTGTAATTTTACAGAGATGTTTCACAGCTGCCTGGCGGCGTTTATCCAGCAGCCAGAACATCCATCTGTGCCTGCCACCCTAACCCTAATAAATAGCAACTTTAACGTTCTGGTTAACTCTTTCAGCTCACGAAGCATCGTTTTCGCCTAGTATCAGGCATCTGCCGTTTGCAAAAATATCTAAGAACATAATGTACACTGGCAATCAGTGAACAGACAGTATTACAGACCTGCTGGTGAACATAGTGGACAATTGGCAGTAAACAGTAGGGAATTAAGTGTTTCATGGAAGTCTTGAAAGGTGACATGAAAAGCAATTCCAGCCAAACTGGTACATACATTTTTCTCTGAACCCTGGAATTGCTCCCTGCTGTTCCTGATACAGAAACACCCGGTTGTGAATGTGTGGAAAAGATGATTGTCAGGTCCTGGCCATAAGCACTGAATAAAACTCCCAATGATGTTCTTAGCCGAGGGTGTATATGTCATGCAATACAGAAATAAAAACGTCCTCCCTGCTGAGTCCGTAGTTACCATGGCAATGACTTGCGGCGCAATTCCCGTGAGCCGAAGCAGACGTCATTATCTTGTGGCATCTGAGAAATCATTTCACAGTCAATCAAGTCATGCTCAACTTTTTTCCCCTCCGGAGCTGTCCGTCTTCCCCCTACTTGTCGCCCTCATGCTAATAGCTACTCTGGTGAGCGGCTAATGGCTAGCTTACAACGAACACACACACTTCCTGCTGCACTCTCCCTGGGTAGTGCGGAATCATACCAGCAATTGTCTGACAGTAGGCAAACCCTCATTAGCTTTGTGTTCTCGCACTTTCTTCCTTTTCTTCTGGCTTACACACACACACACACACACACACACACACACACACACACACACACA
>CALSBZ010045391.1:9859-26637 GCA_943591055.1 Gobionotothen gibberifrons | reverse complement strand
AAGCAACAGGGACAATACGAGCACAAGAGAACTGAAATGAAGCCCCCCTTCCACTATCCCTGCAACCCTGGCCTCTAACCTCTGGGTCGTCCAGATGTGAGGTGAGGCTCTGGATGAGTCTTTTCTTAGGGGCCTAGCTGGGAAAATGTACTCTGTCGTCAATGTTGGCTCTCAAGGGACACAGATGGTCGTACTCAAGGAGAAGGATCCAAGTTCAACAAGCCTCCTCTGTAGCGCGTCACATGATGCGCTCTGTGGTTACGCCGAGTGCAGTGTAACGAAGTGCAGATCTCTTTGGTCACAGTAGCTTCGATGTGGATATGGCTGGTGATTGAAGTGCAGAGGCCGACACAGAGCATGACTCAGGCTATCCACTCATTACCTCCTGTGGACATCCAACACAGGCCTGTAATCTAAAATGCTAGGCTCTACGCACTTACAATCACTGTGTGCAGCCACAGGGCAACTGGTCTACGTCACTATCTGATCCTTCAGTGACACTGTGCAAACACATGTTCAATCAACAACATGTGTTAGACTAAATGCCCATCAGCAATGTCCCTAGCTGCAGTTGTGCGTGAGCTGCAAGAGTAACTGAAGCATTACAATTGGAACATTAAAACAAAATGTAGCTTGAAAAATGTCTTCATTCTATACAGCCATGTGAGGCAGAGCAGGGCTTTGAGGGAATGCAAATTGTATGGATATTTGATGTTGAAATTATGTTAAAGTTATACAAAAAAATGATATCACAGGGTCATTTGGTTTCATAGTATACTTATCTGTTCCCACTGTGCCTTACTCCCACAACATTTGACTATGACTTCACAAAACCTCATTGGATAATAGAGGTGCAATTTTATCTGAATTGTTATTTTTTTGATAAACTGTGTGCTTTCTATTTTGGAATGTTAATGACGATGTACT
The DNA here is from genome assembly GCA_943591055.1 of Gobionotothen gibberifrons. Classification (NCBI taxonomy): domain Eukaryota; kingdom Metazoa; phylum Chordata; class Actinopteri; order Perciformes; family Nototheniidae; genus Gobionotothen; species Gobionotothen gibberifrons. The sequence goes on along the minus strand of CALSBZ010045391.1, from coordinate 25,710 downwards.
GTATGTGAAAGTCAGTTCAGAATATTTATTTTCCTTTAAGAGTCATCGCTACAGTCCAGACTCTGTCTAGGCCTGCATCACAGAGGGCGAGCATGAACATTGACACAGGCATGCAGCATCCTTGCTCACATGTTTAGAGCAGTTACATCCATGGTTAAGAAAGACCCATTCATGATTCACCCTATAATCCCCTACTGTTCGACCCCTCGGCTTCTTAAGTAGAGCAGTGAGGGTCCAAAGGAAACAGCCTCACATTCCTCACTGATATAGTTTATTATTGGAAAAATAAGCCAGTCTAAATCATGGGCATTGAAGAACAGACTCTTTGCCCATGTAGGAAAATGTAGGTGACGCTTATGGGAAGAAAAACGTGTCCCTCCCATAACTGAGTCATTTTAAGTCCTTGCATACACAAAGACTGCTTTGAGAAGATGTTTTTAGAAGATGTTAAACCCATTTTTAGGCTTCTTTAAATAACTTCTTTCTACTGTACTTGCCTACTGGTTATGCAAAGTTGTAAAAACGGATCTTCGGTTCATTTACACTAAAGGAAAACTAATCAAAATGCCAGAATCTCATCTGAAGATCGAAAATGAACATCAACCAACCACACCAAGATCATTGCAAGCCTTTCCTGTCACTTGCTGTACCCTGTGGTTAACAACTCCTTTTGAAAAGAGTCATGCATGTTTAACTGACAGCATTTAAGGCCTGGGTGGGAACTTGAGCAATTGCAATATTCCTGAATGAAACATTGCAGATGATGCTATAAAAGACAGAGAGTTCAGGGCTCCAATGGTCTCTAAATTAAGAAATGTTTTTCAATCATCTGGGTCTAAATGCAAGAAGTAGTCGTGGGAGAAACCGAGGGGGTCTTGGCTACTGGCCGAGGGTTATAGTGGGACCGGTACCGTGGGAACAGGAAGTAAGAGTTATTGAGGATACAGACCATAATAATCTCCAGGCTAAAATAATCAAATGTATCTTCTTGTGAGAGGATGTGTGTGTGTGTGTGTGTGTGTGTGTGTGTGTGTGTGTGTGTGTGTGTGTCCTCGTGTGTGTGTCCTCGTGTGTGTGTCCTCGTGTGTGTGTCCTCGTGTGTGTGTCCTCGTGTGTGTGTCCTCATATGTGTGTCCGCTGTTTAATACTGTAACATGTTGTGCAGTTTCTTGTAAATACCAAACATCCAACTCAAGTCTCTAGGGGGGCATCCTTGTCTGGTAAAGTTCCAATTATTTACTATATTCAAGACACCAAATTCCTGTAAATACTTGGTTGATTACAATACCCCATTTTTTTGTATCCTGCTTTTAAGACACATGGAAGCAAGGTTTTATGTTTACCACGTAAACACATCTATACATCTATTACAGTATGTCACTCCTACTAAAGTTCCTTTCATTTTGTCTAAACATTAAAACGTTTTTTTTGGTTGGAAGTTTTTTTTTATGTTACCAAACAATTTGGATAGAGGATGCCATATGCTGTACAGATTTCAAATCCCTTGAGGCACATTTGTGACTTGTAATTGTGGGCTTTATAAAGAAAAAAATGCCTTGATTCTCCTTCCAAATCCTTATCTTCTTTAAAACATATCGTATTGGGTGCTTTGGAATTGAGAAATGCAACATCCTTACATCCTATTTAAGCAGTCATTATATCCAAATAAAGATACTACTACTTCTGCTAAGACAATCTACCTGCATCTCAAACAGACAGTCCTATATGAATTATGGCAGGGCTAGTTAGCAACAGCAGCTGGATTTCATCTGTGGACTCTGACTCAAACAAATGCCTCGTAACCCTACAACCACATTTCTGCAGCCCTAAAAAGTGTGAAGGAATGCAAACAGGCATAGACATAACACTCGCATGCACATTAGCATTGAATGTGGCAGTAAGTGATTCACAGGCTGATATTCAAAACATGCGGCCCTCTGCTATCCTTCAATTGGTTTACCTAGCAGATGTTTAACTTTGCTTTTGACCTTTGCTTACATTTTAAGGAACAAATGTACCACGCAAAGGAAAATCTTGTAAGATGCACAATTTGTATACAAATACAAGATAATTTATTGTGAAACTGAATTTATCGGCAACCTTGCGATCTCTTTTGAAAACTAAAACTAAAAGAAATGTAGGGGCAATGTAGATACTCCAAATGATTTGCCATATGGAATTCATCAAATCCTCCAAAGTTCAACATATTCTAACAGTTTGCATCTTAAAAGCATCTGAGGACAGACACATAATGTTTATCCTCTTGTCTTGTTGTTTATGAGGAATGATTCTTGAGAGTGGACCAGACCTTTTGAGGCCAAGATGGTGACGCACTAAACCCCCGCCCAGTCGGGATTCTGGTGAACATATGCTCTGCTGGCATTGACTCTTCCAGTAGGGATCCAGGAAAACGTGTTGTCCTTGGACACCGTTGCCAAAGCAGCATCAGCAGGAAATACTTGAGATGAAGAGTCAGTAGATGAGGGGCCAGGAGGAGCTGTTTCATCATATGATGAGAGAGACCTCTGAACACTTACATTTCTCCTCCATGTCAGCTTGCATTTTGGTTCCAAATCTAATTGCCAAACATCTGCCCTTGTTCACTCAGATATCGTCACAGTGCAGAGTTCACTATACACTCACTGACACAACATCAGCCATTGTATAGTATGAGGAGAATGTGCATCTGTCTGAACATTTGATTGTTTTAATTGGGATTATTATAAGGAGCCAATCCTGCATAAAGGTTGCACTTGTCAGAGAATGTTTCCCATACATTGATTCATTTGTGGCAGGTCGCCACAATTAAATATCGTCCGCAACAAATAGATCTCATAAAGTATTTGTTTTGGTGGTCTAATCGATAGCGAGGTGGGCTGATGATCAGTGATGGTTGCGAGTTCAAATCCCGCCTGGAACACCACCACTAGTGTGCCACTGAGGACTGTACCATAAGACTTCCGAAGTTAAATATGTACCTTCCCTTCTGGTAGCTAAATATGCAGTAGAAATATTTATAGTGCCAAATGGGCAAAAAGGACAATAATACGCAAGGCACTTCTTCTTCAGGAAACTGTTTGACATTCAGCCCACTCAGGAAGTGTACAGGTCAGGAAACTTTCACTATGAGGAGAAGAAACCTCTTGAAAAGCAGAAGGCAGGGGGTGTTGTTTTCTTGAAAAAGATGGTACTACAGTACAAGCTGCAGAGCCACGAATATTAAACTAAATTCAAATAGTAATTCGAAACAACTTCAAGCATGGTACACCAATCAAATGTGTCAGGGCAGAAACTGCTTTTTCTGAGATAAAAATAATGATGATTCCATACAAAGGTGTTTAAAGATACACCACACAGACAAGATTCAACTAGCAGATCACTGACCTCTGCTTTTGAATCGACGTGCCTCCCTAAAGCTCCATCACATGCAGTGTAGTCTGTTTTTCAGCAGGTATCCCTACTCAAATGTCTCTGAGCAAAGAAGAAGCCCTGTGGTTCCCCAGCAGCAGGACTATGTGAGAGTCTGTAATAAATCAAATAATAAGCATGTGATTAAGAAACTGGCTGTAATAACATGACTCAGACTGCAGATGGCGACAAAACCTTATATGAATACATGTGGGGAGATAGGGGGAGACATGTAAATAAGCAACTATCTGATAGTTTATGTTTAATTCTACATTTGTATAGGCTAGCCTAAGCACTGAGGCTAGCTTATCGTATGCACGTTAGTTCAGTTTGTTAGGACATGTATAGTTGTAAGGTTGTGTATTGTGTGGTCATTTAGTGCCACTCAAACGTATTGTCAAGCCTCTCCTTTGCTCTTTCAATGTGAAACTAATTTAACGGCTAGCAATACGTTAGCAGGGATTTTCGATGTATACTAAGGAATAAGCAGACTGTTCCAACATGACGGAATGAGAATAACTTACGCTAACAAACTGTTGCGAACACATCTTACAACTTGGGCAAAGACAGTCTTAAACTGAATCTTACTCACCTTTGTGGGTGACATTGCAACTGTAGTGTGGCAGTTTTAAGCTTGCAAATTTATAATCTCCTTAATTGTTGTTCATTTTAGTTAATTAAGCCTTATGTGTATTTTTAAGAACATGTTCTGCTTGTTCTTGAAACAAGTCTGGAGTACGGACACTAGTATTTACCTGTATGTTCATCCACATTACTTCGCAGTTAGCATTCATTACTTCATTACTCCAGCAAACGGCGCCACATTCAAAACGTGTGTGCTGCCTACATGCCTCCAGTCCATAGCTCCAGTCTAAAGAAAGCTATGCTGCTTTCACTGTAGCGTGTAACTTCCTAAATCCTGCATTAAAATTAACCTGTTCTGTTTTAAAAGGTGTATAATTGTCAATGTTTTCACAACGCTAGTCAAGTGGCAAATAAACTAAAACAAAAATGCAACGTGAACCATTGAAAACAACAAGAGCTTACATTAAATTAGTCGCGATATCGCAGTATTTCTTTAAATATGATTCAAATAGTTCTGAAAGCACTTGAACGCAACGTGAGCATTTTGGCTTCTTCCGCGTTTACCTGAAACAAGGGAGTTTATTTTATGGGCGTTAGTTTCTGAATTGAACAGGTCACCAACAAAGCTGTATATTTTTTGCGAGTGGTTTATTGTTAGAAATAGAAAAAAGAAAGCAAAAAGGGAAAGGGAAATGAGGTGAACACGTTTACCGAAAAAGGCACTTAAAGTTTTGTTTTCGCCAAAGTTAGCTCAAGTTGTTTACAATGGGATGCTGCAGCAGCACCGAGGTAAGTTAGCTACAATACAATGCAACTTATTTCTGCTTTGAACCTTAACATCCTTACTCCAAACAGCAGAGGATTTTGTGTAGACAACGTGTGAACAATAGCGTCACTTCAGCAGTGCAGCAGCTTGTTTTACAGCAACAACAACTCACTGATTTGCCTGCAGATCTCGGAGCAGCTGGGAGGCAACTGCATCGCAGGAGCTACAACTAAACAGCATTAATTATATCTGGTTTAATCTTTTATTGTCTTTTATTTATGCCTTGGCAGATTAAACGAGACTGGAAACCGCTGGAGGAGCGCAGCTGCACGGACATCCCATGGCTCCTCATATTCATACTGTTTGGTGCTGGCATGGTAAGTTTTTAGCTATGTGCGTTTACATTGAGTTGCCATTTAATTACGTTAACTCGACGTGTGATTTTTTTTTTAACAAAACAGCAAAGCCAAATCACAGCAGTAGATGCTGTATCCATTATTGTTTTCAGTTTTTATTGAACATTTGTACTACATGATTGTTGACTCAATGTTATCATAATTTTGGATGAGATGTATATGTATATATGATTTAATTTACAAAATCGAGTCAACAACTCCCTAAAACAGTCTCAAAAGAAACTGATCAGGTTAACCTTCATGGGGCTATGATTGATCTCAGGGCTGTTACATTATAGGGAATTACTTTAACGTTAATCTCATACAAACATCAATTTTTGGCAAGTGAAAACCCATGTAATTTATATTTTAAATGTTGTCAAAGTAACCTGCTGCATTGCGCAATTTTGTAATTAAAATACTAAATGTTTGTATTTCATGTTATCCTGCATTGTTAACATTAGCTGCTGAAATCTGTTTCATCTGCAGGCGTTTATTTGTGGCTACCCCATCGCCACAGGAGCTGCCAGCAGACTGGTCCGAGGATATGACAGTTATGGCAACACCTGTGGAAAGAATAACACCAAGATAGAGGGAGTACCTCTCAGTGGCCGGGACATGACAGAAAACAAGTTAGTTAATTGTATTTTATCTCTTTTCCTTATTAGATCCCTGCAGTGACGTAATATTTGTTTACATATTAAATAGAAATGTTGTGACCTCTTTTGCCCTGCAGTTTAGTGTTGGTGGCACATAAGAAGGCGTTCAGTATTACATGTTTGCATGCAAGGATTGCATCACATAATCCTAATCTAATTTGCCACTAACAACCGGTTACTGCATTTGTAAACAGTTTATCTTCCGTTCTTGCTTACATAGCTGATATCTTTGAGCTATCCAGACAACGACCTACATATATTCACTTAACAATTACATTTCCAAATAGCAGTAAGATTCTCTCTTAGACAAAAATTGACATTAAGTAAAATACATGGTTTTTCTTGCGTCCAGAAAAGTTTGAAGGTTATTGTAGGTTAATATCAGGAACACCAAATTTCACTAACATATGGTCACACTGTGCTCTGCTGCTTACGTTTCTGATATACAATATGTGATTGAATAGCATACTTTTAGGGGCATTTCTTCATTTTTTTAAATCATTTCTCAATTAGACAGACAAGGTTAATGTGGTTTTTTTTATCCCCCAAACAGAATTGTCCCAAATCTTTCTCTAGTCATTGTTTATGTGAAAGTCTTTGATTTTATTTTTCCTTTTGGGCAGTTGCTTTCCATCAGCATGCAGCCTGTAGGCCCAGTTTTACTCGAACAATGGGTCATGCTTTATTGATGGGCTGATTGCCCATGGAGGCTTTGGCTAAAAGGCGTTTTGGCCACAAAGACAGATCTGTGCGACAGGATAGTAAATGTCACCATCTTTCATTTTCTGCAAAGACGAAAACAGTCCCAACTGGCATACTAATAATAATAACCAAATATACTTATATTTTGTTCATATGGGAAGTGTTTGTTATTGGATGTGGCAGCAATTAGTTTTCACCTGTTAACTAACCTGATTTTTTTTCCCTTCTCATCAGGTATGTTTTCTTTCTAGACCCTTGCAACCTTGATTTAATCAACAGGAAGATCAAGTCGCTTGCCCTTTGTGTCTCCAAATGTCCTGCGGCTGAACTGAAAACTTACAATGATGTAAAGCAGTTTGCTCTGAATAACGGTGAGGAAAAAACAACTGTTTTTGGGAAAGGGTTGTCCAGTGTATTAAATCTGTTTACACATATATATTTATTTATGAATAATTCTTTGCATAAATGGGATTCAATACCATTATGAATCATTGCAAACCAGTCTCAAATACTTTCATAAAACTGAACATAATCTAACTTTTTTTTTTCGGTTTATAGGATCTCATCTCTGCTCCTATGATATATCTCCAACAAGATACACAAGCCATGCAGATAGATCGACTAAATGTCCCAAACTTCCTGTCCCGCCAAGGTAATCAAGCATATCTTTTTAGGCTTTAATTAAATATCTATTCACCAACAAGTCATTTACTTATTACTGGACAAGATAGCGTTCCTACAAACCCCAATTGTTTCCTTTATTACAATAAATTGGTGTTGTTCCAATACTGTTATTTTTGATGGAAAAGGGCACATCCAGTAAGGTCGATGTGGGTATTGTCTTTTTAAATGTTGATCTGTGTGTATCTGGTATTTATAGATAGGGAACTGTTATCTTTTTAGCATTGCTATTTAGAAACATACTCTCATTCCAATACAAAAAAGGACCAAATGAATAATGCAGATAAAGATAAGGTTCATCTACGACTATCCATTAAAAATAAATTAACCAATGTTTTCCTTCATGTTTGTAGTAAGTCTGTCCCCATGTTACACCGCTGTATTCCTACGGACATCGGCTGCTATGCTGAATTCGCCCAGGCCTTCGTCACATTCGTCAGTGACAACAGCGTGCTGCGCCGGGTCGTCGCCGGGGTGATGGCCAGCAAGGAGATCATCATGGGCCTCTGTCTACTGGCTTTAGGTATTACACATGATTACATCTAGACTTTTTTAAGGCATAGCATGAATTATTTTCATCCAATGAATTAAACAAATAATAACTCTGCTGCTCCCCCTGCACAATTGCTCATGAGGGTTCAGTAGGAAGGCTACTTCGGAAGTGAAGCTATTTTTGTCATGGAAATAACAGGAAATGTCTGAGTGGTTGCTGCCATGGTATCCACTGAAGTTTAGCCTACAGTCATTAATTTGAGGTCTAATTCCTCCCATTGGTACAGCAAAAAGACAGAGCTGATCCCATGTGAATTGTATTTCCTTTATTTTAATCATTTGATCTTTCTAATTTGGATTGATTGTCAAGGCAACATCATTTATAACCGAACAGAGATTCAACCATCTGGGCTTTTTATTTAGTAACTGTTCAAATAAAATGCAAACACATAGCTATATTGAATTGAAAAGTGTGTTTAATTCATGTTTAAGAAAAATTGTAACTTTAACAAACAGGCACCCTAAAATCTGCACATTTCTTAAATTTGAAGTTTTCCATGTTAGTTATTTACTCCTGATCAACACTGTTTTTAATTTTTTCAGTTCTGTCCCTGATCATGATGGTTGTCATTCGTTACATTTCCAAAGTACTGATGTGGATTCTAACCATTCTAGTAATCATCGGCTCCATAGGTAATGTTCAGAACCCTCATCATTATTTGAACACTGTTTATGTTTTATCTTGGCTCTCTCAATTACCTTATGCCGGCACAAGATGACAGCACATTCATGTTTTATTTAAACACTTTCCTATTGGTTGCAGGTGGGACCGGCGTCCTCTGGTGGCTCTATGCGGACCACAGGAAGGCTCTCGAAAATAACACCCTATCAGTATTTGGGAAAGAAGTTGCATCAGACAATGTTAAAGCCCTGCTTGTGTATTCAATTGGTGCTACAATATTCACGGTATGACTGGGTGCACAGGAACCTTATTTATGGGTGTATTTGGTGATACAGTATCCTATATTATTATTAGCGTTGCTCTCTTTTTTACATTACACAAGGTTCATACATTATTTATTGCTAAGCAGTCAGTGGGATTCAAACACTGTAACAGGAGTAATACATGTATACCTCTCAACATTAAAGATGTATTTAGATGTGTTTCCTCTGCCATATTTCAATCCTTTCTTTGTGTGACCCTCCAGGTAGTCCTCTTGCTTGTGATGTTCTTCATGAGGAAGCGTGTTGCTCTTACCATCTCCCTGTTCCACGTGGCTGGGAAAGTGTTCATCCATCTTCCTCTGCTGGCCCTGCAGCCTTTCTGGACCTTCCTCTGCCTCATGCTCTTCTGGGTCTACTGGATCGCTGTGCTTCTCACTCTCGGGACTTCAGGTGAGAGCAAAAGCTTTCAGAGAGCTCCAGTACCCCGGATGTATGTGGATTGGTGTATACATGCTTGCGAAAAGTACAAAGCACACAGACCAGCCGGATCTGTTTCTCGTAACATTCCCAAACGAGTAGAATACTAAGTTGTCCCTTGTGACATTTTGTCTTGTTTTTGTGGCATGACTCAACTCCCACATTTGGAATCTTGTGCCAGTCTCGTGATGTGGGCGGACGGAGTCAAATAACTTCTCTCTTCATCTCCCACTTCTCTTTTCCACAGCTCATTTTCACTAACCGTCAAACCTTTTTTTTTGTTAATATACAAACGTAGGATATTATACTAATCATTAAAATAGATAGAAATTGCTTACACTATTTACATTTTATTCTTGGCTTGTTTGACCTTTTTTCTCTTTACGGAGTTGAACTAGTTGTTGAAATAGTTTATAAAGAACAATGTTGACAAAGTAGTCTTTCATGCGTTAAGAGTCATAGACTGTGTATATCAGAAAGATACAATCGTTTTGCCCATGATTCCAGGTAGGATGCTCAAAAGGACATAGGGACATACAGTCAATTAAAACTATTTAGATCTTTTGCTTAACGGCCCCTACACACGGCGGCGTGCGTTGACGCTTGCCGGCGGGCGTGTCTGAAGCTCGACCAACAACCAATCACATGAATCTCCCGCCCCTGACACACAAGCACGCGGTTTGATTGGCTAGAGCTTGTACTGGCATATGATTCGATTGGCGTCAAAAGTAGAACATTGCTCTACTTTTGAAGCGAGCAACGCGAGAGAAGCTACGCTTTGCTCCCGCAATGCAGTTCGGCGAATCGTGACGTCACCCCATTCAAAGTGAATGGGCAGAAGCGTTGAAGCGGCAACGCACGTCGCCGTGTGTAGGGGCCGTTAATGACTCAATCCCATATTCCCGCTCGTTTTCCTCCACAGGGACAGCAGTGAAGAACAACTCTACGGGCTTGGTGGAATATCAGATGCAGGGGCCTTACCAGTACTTGGTGTGGTATCACGCTGTGGGTCTCATCTGGATCAGTGAGTTCATACTTGCCTTCCAGCAGATGACCATCTCTGGAGCTGTGGTCACCTACTACTTCACAAGGTACGAAAGAAGCCACAGGAAGACATTTATTATAGTGTTTTTATTGTCTCTGCTGTCATGTTTATTTGCTCATTCCGTTTTTTAGGCTGTATAATTTAAATAATGTATTTCTCTCTTTTTAATTTGCTTAAGGAATAAGTCCCAGATGCCTGCAACTCCCATCCTCTCCTCCATGGCACGTACCTTCCGATACCATTTGGGTACTCTGGCCAAAGGCTCCTTCATCATCACGCTTGTTAAGATCCCTCGCCTCATCCTAATGTATATACACAGCCAGCTCAAGGGAAAGGTGAGCTGTTAAATTATGCAAAGACTATTTAAAAATGCAAAAAACAGTACAATGGCTTTATGTTGAGCCTGTAAGTGGCAATCATCTGAACTTTTAAATACATACGTTTTTTGTTTGTTTTTTTCCATAGGAAAACGCCTGTGCCCGCTGCATGCTGAAAGGCTGTATTTGCTGTCTGTGGTGTCTTGAGAAATGTCTTGCGTACTTGAATCAAGTAAGTAATTTCAGGTTGGTGAAGGAAAGTATTCTATTATACTGTAAAGTAGAAATAAGATCCCAAGTATTTACAGTGTACACGTCTGCATCGCTTAATTTCAGAACGCTTACACTGCGACAGCCATCAACAGCACAAATTTCTGCACCTCTGCCAAAGACGCCTTCCTCATCCTGGTGGAGAATGCCCTCCGAGTGGCCACCATCAACACTGTCGGCGACTTTGTCCTCTTTTTGGGAAAGGTACCGCGCAGCGACATATTCTGTGATATTGCCCACATCGAACTGAACTTATTGTTTTCTAACTTGTCGTATATCTACTCTGTCAGGTGCTTATAGTCGCCTGTACTGCCTTCGCCGGCGTCCTGGCTCTGAACTACCAGCGGGAATACACCGTGTGGGTCCTGCCCCTCCTCATCGTCTCTGTGTTTGCCTTCCTGGTGGCTCACTGCTTCCTCTCGGTCTTTGAGAATGTGGTGGACGTTCTCTTCCTCTGCTTTGCTGTGGACTCAAAGTACAATGATGGCAGCCCTGGACGCGAGTACTACATGGACAAAGCCTTAATGGTGAGGGCATAAAGGGGATACAAAGGCTGACAACTAATGAAGTAACAATAATTACTTTTAGATTAATGCACTTTTTCCCCAAGTGAGATTTAGAAGCATTTTGTGTTTTCGGGCTCAATGAGTCTCATGAAGGAACCACCTTTATTAGCACATTAGTTCTGAAGTGGTACGTAAAAGAGCATTAGGAAGAATTCTTGGCACTCATCAGTTTATAATAGACACATTTTTCCACAGCTTTTTTTAAATTTCAATAATCTTTGGAAAACGTATCTAAAACCTTCTAGTTGTCTCAGCCCTTGCCCAATAATGGAAAAATAGTTAATAGCTAGTTTAAAACAGCACTTCTGATAGGCGAATGCTAATGATCAAATCTCACCTCATTGGGCTAAAATAAGCGATTTAGAAAATGTTTTGCTTCAGAGTTGCTGAATCTGACTTTGAACAAATAAAAAAAATCATTTAGAATATAAAAAAAAAACGGATTGAAATCCAAAAAGGGTATTACCATCTTTTATATCTTGGACATTTATGAACTTTTTTTCCTTTTCAAAATACAAGAATAACATTCTTATACTTAACATGAGGGTAAAATATCTTATCTACAACTCTTTCTTTCCTTTCTCAGGAATATGTTGAGAACAGTAAGAAAAGTGGCTTGTACAAGCCTGGGGATGGACATGGACAGGAACTGAAGTCAATGGTGAGTTGGAAATGTTTTGTAGTCTTCTTCGCATTTTGCTTTATGGAAGCTGTCAGAGTCCGGTAAAAAGCAAGCAGCTCCTTGTGAAATTCAAAAAAAAAAAAAAAAACACATTAAACTTGGACCATGTCTTATTCAAGCAAGTAAATAAGTTGAGCACGTGTTGAAGTTGATTGTAATACTTTGAGTTTTGTGGGTTAAAAGTGAGTTAATATTTCTTTTTAAAAATGTCTTACAGGCACGTGGAGGGACTTCTGCTTGACCAAGCGTCAGAAAGACAGCAAAAAAACACTAAAAAATATGCCAAATATTAACTCCGAGATAACCAGCTTTCCACTCCAGGGACAACAACAAGATAACAATAATATTTTTAAAAGAAGCTACACGAAGCAAAAGCTGCATTGGATTGTATTGAATTTTATATGATGGCATATTAAGTTTGACACTAATGGCTATAATGTTAAAGCTCTTTTAGGTGTGTGTTATTAGATAGGTTTGCTTCACATTGCAATTTTTCCCTAAAACTGAGTTTTTGTTTTTATAAGATTTGAATGATATGAGCGATTTGACATGGTTTAACATGTTTGTTTTTCTTTGTTACATAATTCATGTCAGCTTTAGTTTGAGTGTACATTTTGAAATGAATAGCTAACTGTGTTTTGTCAAAGGCTATTCAAGTTGTTTTAACTTCTCAATTTTATACATTAAACAAAAAACAAAAGTGTGTTGTTTGATCTTATGTCCATATCTTTAAAACCCTGCATACGTCTAACAGAGTTATCCTGGCAGTTATACAATGAGACAGTAGGGGGCAGCTAACAAGTTTAAACATACACATATCAAGGTTTTAATTTGAGTTTGACAGCAGCTTTAACAGGGTGTGTAAATGCAATATAAGAAATATGTACAACCAATTTGATATTTTTTCAGATGGAGTTTATAATATTCTTCTGACATTTGTTGAAGATTGAATCTTAAGGACAGCTGACATAAAGTGTAAAAGGTGGGGTGCTGGACAGACATATTTAATTTAGAGTAAATATATTGGATGTAAAGTTACAGAGGGGAAGCTGCAGCAGAATGCATACAATGTTAGGACTCTCCATCTGATGTGCACAATGCAGCACAGGTTCCTGAAGAGGTTACAGGTTGTGTTAACAAAATGAATGATGTCAATTTAGATTGAGGATGTCTAGTTTGAGAAAGGATGTACATAACACGTCTATCTTAACACGTTATGTTTCATTTACATCTGCTCACTATCTTTCTCTAGTTCAACACAGAAACCATTATATTTGAGAGTTGGACAACGAAACTGTGAGGTCTAACATACACCACCTGAGGGCAGCAAATCCTCTAAAATTAATGACCCTTCCATTGTGAATCCTCATCATGCCCTTCAAACATAATGAGAACACAATTACATTTTAACCTCATACACGTTTATAGTTCTCTGAATCCATTTAAGCAAAAATACATTATCATAATAAATGGTTTTGCCATTTTTATTTCTCATCAGTTTTTGGAAAGCTTATTCAAGATTTCATTACCTAATTCAAATGTTATTTAAAAAAGATTACACCTATGTAAAGCAGTTGGTTACTTCTGGGGCGCTGTGTGAAAACAGTGTAGATTAAATGTATCTGAATATCCTCCATGTATCTTCTCCAGTTTTGACTTTAGCTGTACTTTTTGCAGGCATCTCAAACATACTTTCTGCAAACATATCTTGCAAATGTATGTTATCTCCATGTACAAAGGTAGTAAGATATGTGTTTACATGTTAAGTATTGAACAACCTATTATAATAGGTAAATACAAAATGAAGTGTATGATTATTTGTTTTCCCTCCTAGAATTTAAAAGTGTACAATTGGAAGGTTACATTTATGAAGGTAGACTGACCGACCATACATCTGACACCCCACGAGTGTATCCACAATCTACTGATGTATAGATTACGGCCTCATCCCCTCGAGTTCCTTTCCAACCCACCATTGACCAGGCAACAATCAAGCCTCTAAGCGCTTAGAGGTTATTGATGTGAAAGCTCTCTGCTCACTGCTGTCCGCCTCCATAAAACACAGGAATCCAGAGGAAAACAGCTCGATGGCTAGTAGTGAGTCACACCTAAGTGATCTCAGTAGTACTTACAGAACGCTAACCATTCCTGGAAGCCTTTTGTCATTGAATAGAAAGACAGGAAAACACATTCGGCTGGAGGCCACCTCAGCAGCAAGCAGCAATATCTGACAGCCTGAATGTTCATGAATATATATTTGATTGTTTCACTTGAGTAATCATGATGGTGATTATGTTCACTTGTTGTTGGGCACAAAGCAGGCTTGGACATGTGTGTGGGTTAAACGAATGTATTGAACCTCCTAATACAGAGATCAGATTTCTTTAATTATACTGAATTTTGGACACTTTTCAATATCATAACATATAACCTCATATATAAAAGAAAATGCAGGCATGCTGATTCAAGATTTTAGAATGCATTTCAAATTAATCATATATACTTGTTTTCCCTTTTGCCCTTGTTTTAAAACCAAATTTTAACACATTCTGAAGAAAGTGCATTTTATGTATTCACATTGCATGGCAGGCACTATATATCATCCTTTATAGTTCTCTGCACAAGCAGTATATTAAATAATCATTTGGTTTTTGAAAGCAGCTATAAAGCCTTGATTCCACTGGTAAATAGTTTACAACCATTAAACCATGCCCCGTCCCATATGGATGTCTATTGTTTGCGCTGACTCAGGTGCTGTAACATGAGCCTGCTAAGTGTATGTGTGTTTGTGTCGGAGAGTATTGACCAAACAGTGACTTCACCATTAAGATGAGCCATTCTGCCCCCTCAGCAGCTTAGCTCTGAAAGATCAGTCCTTTTCAACGGTGCTTAGTTTTAGTACACAAACAAGAATTCAACGATGAAAAGAGCTCACAGTGGAGCTATAGACATGCAAACAGAGAGTAAACCTTTTATAACAATAGGACCAAATGACTGTAAACATATTTATTAGAATAGGGGGATAAGTAGGAACACACCCATATGCCGTATGTCTTACGAAAATATATACTATTTTCCCATGATAAGGCAAAGGGACATTAAAACTAACACAATATTGAAATAACCAAAGCTAAGGATCAAAGACAATTATTGTTTAATAAGGTATTTAAGTGCTCATTGCAAACTCTACTTGCTGATGAAGATAATAATCTGAATACTAAGTGTAAATCGAACCACTATATGGACATTGTTGTTTGCATTGCTCCATATAAATATATCATGTCTAATAACACAAATTAAGTAGGCGATCACACCTTATAAAGTAACAGTACCTCATCATACACCAGAGAGTGGAAGCGATAAAAAGAACCTGCGTCACAGACTATTGCTTATCCAAGAAACCTGATTTCCGAGCATCATAAGTGCTTCCTGCAATTTGAGGCATTTCCCATCACACTCAGTCATGCTGTCTCCCCTTTTTATTGTTGGACAGCCTCCAACAACAGGCTGCACTGTGTGGAAATTAGCCACATGAGATGGTATCGCTTCACATTTCTTTGGTCCGCACAGTCGGAGGAAATGTGCGTGACAATGAACCTTACATATTTACCCGGTGACTTCCCTCTCTGGCTGCTGCTGACCATTCCTGTTGCCAACACACACACACACACACACACACACACACACACACACACACACACACACACACACACACACACACACACACACACACACACACACACACACACACACACACACACACACACACACACACACACATACACACACACACACACACACACACACACACACACTCTGACACACACACACCCCTGGTACATGTACACACACACACACACA
>CALSBZ010045390.1:32075-43053 GCA_943591055.1 Gobionotothen gibberifrons | reverse complement strand
GACTGCGGATTTCCCGGCGGCAAATTCAAAACTCGTCAAATTCGTTGTTATTCCAACATCTAACAGTAAACAGCACAGCACATGGCCAATCATGAAACCCTATTTGCATAATCCAAAATCCTTATCAGTAGTTGGACCTGTGGTGAGTCACTAGGGTCCACCTGAGCCCCTGGGTTCACACGCTTACAGTAATTGAGATGGGCATTGAAAAGTGCGGATCAAGACATGAATATGTAGACCTACTCCTATCATTTAAAGGCGGCTGTGGCTCAGTGGATAGAGTGCTGGACTTCGAATCAGGGGGTAGCAAGTTCGAGTCCCACTGCAGTCAGCATGTCGTTGTGTCCCTGGGCAAGACACTTCACCCCAAATTGCTCCTGTGGGGATTGTCCACAGTACTACTGAATATATGTAAGTCGCTTTGGATAAAAGCGTCTAACAAATGACATGTAATTTGAAATTGAAAACAACGTTGCCCTTGCTTTCGTCTACCTCTCTGAAAACAGAGCATTCATGTGTGCAGCATGGTGGTAGCACCACTTGTCAAAGCTAGTTTGCATAAACTAGTGCAATGCGTTGACCATGTTATTTTTTTACCATAGCTCCTGAGCAAAAAGCCTGTTTATTATAATTGATGTTTGGGTGCATTAACAGTTTGTGCATACATGCTTAATGTTGGTGTTTTTGTGAGAATGAGTGCAAGTGCAAGCATGTACAAATCATGTCTGCTGGTGTCGACCTAGTAATCTGTGGTTAGAGGCAAGATATCCTTCTAACAAATACTCCACCTGAAAAGCTTAATTACGTTGTAATACTGGAAGGCACAAAAATACTTTTTTTCCTTGCATTTTACCGATTTCTGTGATTTGAGAGATTCATTTTCAAATAAAAGTAGTGATTTTCACAGTATTTTATCCATAATCTAAATCTGATGTATTATAATGTATAAATGTGTCTCGCTACAGTAAAAATGATGTATCTTCTTCACTAAAGGATTGATGCCCAGTGGATATAATGTACATGTGAACATCATGAATGCAGTTATTCTAAGCTGGCCAGGGGTGGTCCTGGTCAGTGGAGATCTAGGACTTTATTTGAAATATTGGAATGAGTCCAAGGACAGGCGTCGATAACTACTGCACATTAAACATGCTACAAAATATCATTATATGAGACACAAAATAAAACACAGCTGGCCTTCTATGACATTAAGGACAAACCAACACACTATTTTAAAAACACTGTTAACAAACTCATTGTAGCCTGCAATGAATTTACAATTCATTCCACTATAGTCAAACATTTTAGGTTTTATATTTTATGGGAACATACATATAAATGCAATTAAAAAGCCACAAAAGCCTACATTTGAATAACAACATTGTATGGCAAGCATACAATGCTCCATCCAGTTTTGAACAATCACTCCAGTCACTCTGTATTTGAAATAAAATCTAACAAATGAAAGGTTAATATCAGCTGCCACTGAATGAACAAACTGGATAATGTTTAGTACGTGGACACACATGCGGGACTGTGTTATCTGGCGACACACGCTAGCATTTTAGAGAAGGGGGAGTGTCACTATTTTATCTCACTCTGTTTTTGCCACTAGCCTACATCCCTTTGGCATGTGTTAATCAGACTCATCTAAAAAGCTCCTGTAGGCCTCATTGCTGCGGACTCCCTCGATCATACCTGCCCATAATTAGGCCCTTTTTTTCGGGGACTCTGTGGTGCCTCTCGGCCAGCTCGGCTATGTGCACTTGTGTTTCACAGAGGCCTCGACTACCTCTGCAAAGCAAAGAGCTGCAATCGAGAAAAACACACTCACGTGCAACGATCATCCCAGTATCGCTAGTGTATTTACTGTCTCGGTGGCACGAGTCATGCACTTGTGACACACAACACAAACGGGCCCCGTGACGCGTCGCTTGGACACAACTAGAAAACGAGCAGCGCATGATCACAAACCAATGAGGGAGAAAAGGGGGGTGTGGGGGGTCTGTAAATGAGATAATGAGGAGGGAAACGGCGCTAATGATATAAGCCGGGAATATGACTTACATCTCTGAATTTATCCCATCTTCCGGCGAGCCACTTATCATCCAAAAAATTGCCGCTGTCGGAGCGAGCGGAGACGTGTCCGAAGGCGACGGCGCACACACACAGCAAGGCGACGCTCAGCATCTGCGGAAACACAACAACAGCACGGAGAGAGGACATCCGATCAGGCTGGAGGACACCGCAATCGCGTTGAAAACAGAGGCAGTTTGATGTCCATCACTCCAGCGATGAACGTCAACAGATAATAATATGATGCAGAGGTGTTCGTTCTCCTACCTTGTCGCATCAGCTGCTTTCCAGACTGTATGTGCTCGCTGCCGTTTTCTGTCACTAGTAATAACAGCTCTCTCTCTCTCTCTCTCTCTCTCTCTCTCTCTCTCTCTCTCTCTCTCTCTCTCTCTCTCTCTCTCTCTCTCTCTCTCTCCGCATCGACTGTGTGTGCGCAGCAGAAGACGGGAACGCGCATGGCACCGTGCGCGGCCCCTTCGCTCTGTCCCTCTTTCCAGCTCTGCCTCTCCTCAGTGCGGAGGAAACGGTCATGATGGCTCACTGTGGGCCACCGCAAGAGGGTCTTCCACTGATTACGACCTATGAAAAAAACATTAGGCAATCTTATGATAACGTTTAGAAAATCAAGACACAGAAGGTTGTAGTGTTTCACTGATGGCATGAACACTACACAAACTAACACAAAATGATATGTATAACTATTTATATCTTAACTATTATATAACTTAAAATACAATTAAAGGTTTTTTTCCTAAAATAATTAGCCCACTGTAGTGTTTATGCCCTTTACTTCTCCCATGTTTCTCCTCTGTGCCATGGGAGCCGCTCCAGCTTGTTTTTACAGTAGTGATTCATGAGAGAGTTCTGCTCACATTCCTGGCAGAGGTTAGCTCAGGACTGTAAAATGATGCCACAAGATGAGACAGTCTCCATAATAAATGCACCTGAATGGCTCACTCTGTAAGATTTGTGAAGATAGTCTACATATAGAACCACCCTTTAGGTATTGCAAAGCCCCAAATATGCTTGCTCACAGTGGTTATGTGTTATTGAAGGTGTTTCAAGGAGGGAAATGTGTAGTTGCGGCTGTGGTGTTATAAGCCACAACAGGATGCCACAGCAACTGCTGACAACATACGGATAGACAGACAGACAACAACAATTAAAGGAAAAAAACAAAAAAGTGTCAGGCCATCGAGAGGTATCAGATCCTCTTTAATATGTTTTGTTATTCTACAAGTTTCTGAACTCTACTTGAGGAATTAATACTTTTCTTTCAAAAGTTATCTGGTGCTGGAGCGCTGTCCAACACGCCAGGTCAATATCATCTAAAGATGTTAAACTACATTGAAATCTGGTGACTGTAAAGTCATGTGAGTCACATTTTTTTTTTTATAGTTGTCAAACCGTTCAGTGAGCCTTCATGTATCTGCATTGACTGCGATGATTGTACACTCAGTTTCTTCTGTTTTCTTTCTCCTTGAATAGTTTATCAAGCTAAAGCAATGGACAGAGAAGAAAATGGTGCATGCTGTTGAAATAAAACAGCATACATCTTGCAAACATGGAGAGGAGGAGCAAGTTAGAAAGAATTCATATTATGTGAGGCTCTTTAGAGAAGCCTGATGGTCAGATGGGTCATGGCATTATTATGCACAGTTGCTGTAGAAACCAACCTTGACCTCAGCTTCACATCTTCATCTTCATAAGAGGCAGAGGAAAAAGTGTGTGTGTGGGCATGTAGAAAATATGACAGGGTTCAGCTATTTGAAAGTCAAATTAGAACTATGAAGCATGCATGACTGCATACAAGTGATGCACAAGAGTGTATCATGGGGGGGAGTGCAACTTAGGTGCAAACTGGTGAACTGCATAGGCACACAAAAGGTGAAGACAATTACAAAAAAAGTGTTGTTAGTTCTATGTTCCCTCCAGCAGGAAGTGTGCAACATGTAAACAGGAAATTGGTGGTAGAGAGACACCGTTGTGGTTGGAGACACGGATCTTATTTTACGCTTTTCTCTCAAAACAACACAAGGTGATCAGCTATGGAAAGATAGTGTGTAGACGGCGGTGTACAGGACTGCAGATGACGTGGCATTCTTTTATAGCTCTGCTAACTTGTACTTCATGACATTTCCGCAGATGGATGCAGTAAAAGAGGTGTTTTGTGTATATGTGTGTGTCTTCCAGCCCAGGGGTTCATACATTATTCAGTCACAGACATTAAAGATGTAGATGTGGTCAGAGACATATGCAGGAGAGACACACAGAGTGCTCATGCACACACACACACACAAATCCGCACAAGCATGCCCACACAGACTTCTGTTGTTGCCTAATGAAACTCTTTATAGATTTTTCATTCCACTGTAATTTGATTTTTCGTTTCTTTTTTATCTGCTTTGAGTAAATCCAGAATCGCACAATGTTGACTTAATCTCTACAAGAGCAGAGAGAAAAGATGAGAGAAGAGATGGAGAAAGGAAGGAGTTTAATAAAATAGGACAAAAAGTGTGTGCCTTTGTGTGTGTGTGCCTTTGTGTGTGTGTGTGTGTGTGTGTGTGTGTCTGTGTGTGTGTGTGCCTTTGTGTGTGTGTGTGTGTGTGTGTGTGTGTGTGTGTTAGGACGGGAGAGGCATGGAGCGTGGTTCAAGGAGCTGAGATTTCACAGCCCAGTGACTCTGTCACCGTGCACCTGCTCACTAAGACGGTGTGGGGGAAGAAGTTAGAAAAAATAGGGAGGTGAGGTGAGGGGGTTTGGGGTGAAAGGGAGTTTAAAATCCATCACGAGAGAATTAGGGTGAGTGTATAACAAAATAATTTATTCATCAGGCAGAATTTTGAAAGACTTAACGGAATAGCTCACTGTGCACCTCATCATCGCAGTTCACTAAGTCAGTGCCACTCTCTACTATACCATACAAGAATATTTTTACGTGCTGTAGTGTTTGTGTGTGTCTTTCTCTCTCTCCCTCTGATTGTTCCCAGGTACAGCCTGATTGTCCCCAGGTGCAGCCTCTCCCCATGTGCTCCTAATCCCCAATCAGGGCCTCCTATAGGACCTGAGGAAGGCTGCAGTCACTGTCCTTTTTCCTCCTCTGGCTGCATGTGTACAACCTGTGTTTTGTCGATTGATAGGAGATGTGCTCCTGGATATCGGTACATTAGTTTACTGTGCAAGTTGGCTGGTGAGCCCGTGTTCCTTTCTTGTCCATTAAAAGACCTGCTCGTGACTTCAGAGATCGGTTTCCTCTCTTTTTTCTCGTGCCTGGTCATCTTTGTGTTTTGTTACTCCCCTTGGTACCCCTAGATTTGGAGGGAACGTAAACATATATATTAACATATGGCTTACATTATGATGACACTTTATATTGTTCAACACCTCTTTCCACATCAATTGGCCCTATGTCACTCTACAAACCTCTACTTTTCTGGGAACATTTTCCACATGAGTTTCAAACCTGGCTACAGACATGTACTTCCATTCAGCCACAAGAGCATCAGGAAGGTTTGACATTAAGATTGAAGTATTGCTGTTCATCCCAATAAGGTGTCTGTTCAGTTGAGGCACACAAGTTTTCACATTACCACAACACTGAAACAGACCTTTTGCATAGTAGTCATTTTGTATTTAACGCATTGGTCCTTGATCAATAAAGACATATAAAGAATTAGTATACTCCAAGGAGACAGCAAATAGTAAGCCCTAAAACTGGCTGAACTGAACAGCCACCATTTGTTATTAATTATACCTGTTCTTTTTTTGCTTGGCATGTCAAAGGGGTCTGCCATGAAAGAGGTCTACTGGAGCAGCTAAATGCAATTCATTCAACCCTCATTTAGGCGTTTTCTACTATGACATATTAAAACTTCCTTTAATAAAAAAGGGTCCTTGGGCACTGTATGTCAATGCATTAAGATTTCCCCAATTGGAATTAAGGGGCTTCGTCCCTGAAAAGCAGTCCCAGACTAGAGGTAATGCAGAAAGGTTTCCACAAACGCTTGGTCTTGAAGAAAAGCTTTCCCTCTCTTGCCCTCATTCAATGTAGCTCGATTTAATATACTTTAATGATATGAGTGTCAATCAAACAGTATTGCGGGAGATTAAATTACAACGTTGTAAATAATTGGGTATCATAATAATCTCCCTGTCCCTCGCCGCCTCTGTCTTTTTCCATCATGTGAAATGAGAGGTACTGAAATAGAGAGACTCAGGTGTTCCTGGACTTCTTGCAATCACTGTTCTTTAGTGAAATGAAACATTCTGGGGTTGGTTAGATTCACCCCATTTTTAGTAACTGCTTTACGCCGTTTTAGCAAAGTGGAAAAAACCGATGTGTGTGAAGAGGATTTTCCTCTGGTGCTTAGTATGTGTAGGTGTGTACACATTGATATGTAGGTGTATGTGACTATATTTATTTTTGAACATGCTGTACATATGTGTGTTTGAGAGAGACAGAGAGATAGATAGAGAGAGAGAGGGGAGGTGTGGGGGGTGAGTGTGTTATCTTGCAAAGCAGACGTTTTGGAGCATAGCTGTAACTACGAGGTCAGTGTGAGTCCTGTGTTTTAGCCCCAGGATGAAAAGCTAATAGCAGAGTAATGACAGAGAGGGAAACTGCAAACATGAGATAAGGCCGGCAGAAACAAAATGGCCATCGCTGAGAGTCAGCAAGCAAGCGTATGAGAGGAAAAGAAACAAAAGAGGAAGAGAGAACGAGGGAGAGATTTAGATGGGAGACAATGCAGGATGAGCGATGTAGAAAATGGATGGATATTCTGACCCTAGACTCCTCCCTGTAAGTCACATTTAAATTACTCCCATTGAAATGTGAGAAGGTGACCCTGTCTTTCTGCAACCCAAAAAGCACAAAAGTCACTTTCATTATGATTTAGAAATAGAGAGTAATAGCTGCCTTTCTAAAGTGGTATGATACCTGAATTACTTATTATTGCATCAGTTTGCCCTCCCCATCGGATATGTATCTACAGTCACAATTTTCCAGTTAAATGATCAACAGGATGTCTTTGATCTGCAGCTGGGCGAGCCAGAGTCACATGCAACATGTTCAGGTGGTTAATACACACAGAACCTTTTTGATTTGTGATCAGGAAATAAACATGCATACAATTAAGAAAAGAGTGGTAAAAAGTATGCAGATGAGAATTCCTCAAGTAGTCCCTAGAATATTATGAATTTAATGATAACAACATACTGTAGATGTATTGGTTATGGTGATGGTTCTCCCCCTTGTGGTGATCATTACACATTACACCAAACAGAAAAGAACAGCACTTTTATTGTGAAGCTGAAACAGGACGATTTTAGTGCACAATGTAAAGTTGGGCTCCAAATCAAATGAATCTATACAAAGAGTTGTTTAACCAACAATTCATTCATTATTGGACACACCTCATTTGCATACACTCATTAAGCAGTGTATTAGCACAAACAAATACAACAACAAATTACTATTTTTTAGCACTTGTGTTAGTGGACTGCAGTATATGTTAAAATATGTTTCTTCTGTTTTGCCAAAGAATTATGATAAACTTCTCAATATGATCTTATGCTAAAACTGTAAAAAATACATTGGAAAATGACCACTGAGTTAAAACAAAAATATTTCACTGATATTGGAAAGAACTATCATCGGATTGACAAAGCGTTATCACTGGTTGTTGTAATGGATTTCATTACCACTGCACCTAATTACTGCTGCTTACTCGATGCACATTGATAACTTACGGCTGGTGAAATACTGACAGTGTAAAATTCACATTGGACACTCATCTGAAAAAGATTAAAATATTCGCATTACAGCTCCCCCTTCAATAATTAATCAAATCTCTTTGCATACTTGCAAGAATAATCTGTACAAGACAGCAACAACTATTGCCCTTTTACATCTATAAAACAACGTAACTTTAAAACCCAAAGAAGGTTAGCAGCATGCATTCTTAGCCATGTAAGAATGATATTATCCACCAAGTCTTAGACTCAATTTTAACTGTGAAGCATGCCATTATCTCTATTATCTCACTTCCAGAACTGTTTTCTGCCAGATGTCAGGTCTCGTGAAAAATGAGTTTATCGAGGCTGCTGATTTATTCAAACAAAGCAATGTTTGTCGTCTCAGATAGTGTTGAGGACTTTAATTGGAGAAATTCATGTGTGAACAATTTTACAAAACATGCTGTGTATTCAGTTTCAGTCATATTTTTACATCCTAGGAATTATATGTTCCAATTCCAGGATTCATTGTGTTTTTGTGAATAATACATTTTTTCCCCATGAAAATGCTGGACTACGGGACACATGTGAGACTCTTTTGAGAGTTCCTTTTAATGAAGTGAATAATGTGAGGTAAGATAAGAAGATCCTTCTTCCTTATTTACTATATACTAAATTAACTCTCACAGAAGCATCTCTACAACTCAAACCTGATCCTGCATGTTTACACTTCACATCTAATGGATCAGAAACACCTTTATTAAGAATCAAGTCAAATAGAAAAAGAAAGTCGTTCTCTCTCTGCATTACTCTACCACCCTCCCTTATCATGTCAACCAGCTACTCCTTCAAATGCAAATTCTGCTCCCAGTTTCTCCCATATGTCAACCTCTTACTCCAAGAGTGGTCCGCTGTGCATGCCAGAGCACTTGTAAAATATGTCTGGCCAAACAGAACTCCAGACTGTTCTCAAGCATCTACACATAAGCCAGTTTATTAATATTCTGCTGCCACCAAACGCTTGGCTGTCCTTTCCCTGAGCTGACCAGGTCATCACTTCAGACAGATCTGACTACTGCAGACTTCTGGCAACTGTACTGAGAAACTACTCCATGCAGAACAGATCATTCATTCCTTGCCTTCTATGAGCGAAAACTAATTGTTCTATATCTTATCACAAGTACGCCTTATGACAGAATGTATTTTCCTTCTTTACTATGACTAACTCTCTAATAAAAAAAAAGTGTTTTTCCAGGCACTCACTCGGTTTGTAAACGTTACATTTAGTGGTTTGTTAAATTCAGTCTAATACAACGGGCAGATATTATTCCCAACCAAGTTATATCACCAAGGATACAATCGAATTTGATTATGATGCAAAACAATTCAGCCAACTGCAGCCTCCAAAATGTTCATACAGTTTAATTAACATCTAACTAAACAGTGGAATAAAGACTGAACATTAAAACCTTAAGGCAGGACGGTTGTATTGGACTGCATTAATGTGACCTCGCTGTATCTAATAAACACACAACTGCGAGTTTTGTACAGTTCCTTTACTTAGGTATGTATCTCACACAGCTCACCTTACTATATTAGTGGCTTCATTTTTTTTTTTAAATAAAGTAGCAACATGGTATATATATGTATTCGTCATTTATTTGTTTAAGCAAACTTTAATCATAAGGCATCTACAGTAAGGTTGTTCTGCACAAATGGGAATCCTTTTCTGTTGCTCTTTCCAAGGTTACTGTTTTTCTGTATAAGTGTTCTTCCAGGGAGTTTTTCTTTACCAGATGGTTTGAGGATGGAGGGAGTCATATGCTATATATATTTTCAAGCCCCTTGAACAACATTTTGATTTTAGGTATGTAAGTGTTTGATGCATATTTTGACTTGACCATTCCATGTACATATGCATTTTTTGTAACTGCTGTTGGAGCTATCTTTAATCTATAATATCTATATCTTATAATCTAAATTAATGATCTGGAAGAGGGTAAGTAAGTAACATATGTATTCAGCCCAATATCCAATAACCTTGGAATCTCTTCTCAGAAGACCGCATACGCTGATCACATTTCATCAGCAGTGCTGCAAATAAGAGAAAAATAAAGGTGTTTTTTTAAATGCTAAAAATGACATCTATCAAATGTATACAAGTTGATGGTTAGGAGCTGACTTTGTGTTACTTCACATGTAATACCATAGTTTGTACACTAGGGAGCAGAACAGAACATGTCTGGACCAGAGCCCTCACAAATTGAGTGCACACAATAAAAAATCATTTAAATGTATTGACACTATTCTCCAATATTCTGTCCGCCTATTTTGTTGTTATTGTTTTTTTGTGTTTATTCGGATGCTTTACATTCCCAGTCTAATTCAGTTTTTTAAGCAGCAACTTTATAATGGCACAGACTATTTATTTATTTAGTAAGTTCATGATGAATTAGCAGTTTCCTCGGAACTAAGGCATACATCAGAACATTTGCATTGTGTGTTAATTTTATTGCAGAGTCCTGCACAATGTATAGTCCCTGTGCTGCCTCATCTTTGCCCATTTTTCTTTCCTCTCTCTCTCTTTGGCCATACTGTCGAAATATGGAAGTCTTAGCACCCCCACTCTCTCCGCTGTCTTGTCACACACACAGTAACACAATGACACACCATGACCACCACAACTCTCCACGGGAGAGTTCTGTCATGCTCTGTAGATTGGGTGTCCCAGGGTGATTAACTATTGATATGGAGCTCAGGTAACGCACCTGATATCTGGGTACAGGGAGAAAGGGAGGGAGGGGGAGAAAGGGAGGGAGGGGGGTACAGAGGGGGAGGGGGATGTGAGAAAGAGGATGAGAATGATGCTGTAGAAAAGAGAGAGTGAAACAGAGAGAAATGTGGTATGTTGGCAAAGTGGGAAAGGGACACATGGTGACAGAGATAACGAAAAGTGAACAGACAAAACACGAGTTAACTGTTGAATAAACTGCAATCCTACATACAGACCCTTTTTGGAGGGGAGGGCAAAGTGGGCAATAGCCAAGAGCAGAGTGGCATATTGTGATGAGTCAGGGCATAGCTGAGGAAATGAGATGCCGAGGGCAGTGAATGTATCGCAAGAGATTAACAGCATCAATGTGTGTGTGTGTGTGTGTGTGTGTGT